>VRLP01010118.1:0-10592 GCA_009660295.1 Lophius piscatorius
GTCCCACATACTGGAGACGTACTGGAGGTTGTCCCACATACTGGAGACGTACTGGAGGTTGTCCCACATACTGGAGACGTACTGGAGGTTGTCCCACATACTGTTGAAGCCCATCCCCTTACACAACAGGCCCTGGACTTGTCTAACACCCTGAATGCAGAGAATTAATTTCACAAAGTTGTCCTGTATGTGTATACCATGATAAAGAAAGTTAGAATAATTATTATTATAAATCCATCATTAATGTTTGAGGTACTTCAAAAACATCTAAAAAAAAATTGCCCTGTCCGGCAGTGGATTAAGAAAACGTTTTTATGATGTATTTTATGACTTCGTGAGGTCATGACATCTCTAGGATATGCCAAGCCTACCTTTGGGGAATCTTGCTAACAAACAGGTAGACAAACAAACAGACAGGGATGAAAATTTAACCTACAAAGAGACGGTTTGTTGAATAATTTGTGTTTCTACCTTGACAGCTTCACATTTCTACGTAGTACAAGTTTAAAATAGAGCAGAAACAATTATTCAACAAATTAACTAATTTATCAACAATATCAACCCACACAGTAATGATAATATATGAATCATTAACAAGGCAAAAATGTTCTTTCTATATTTTATAACCCTAAGGATTTGTGTTTTTACTCTTTTTAATTGCAACTGCAAATTATTTTTTGTTGTTGGTCCAATCTGAGAAACTGTGATGGGCTTTTAACTGTTTCTTGTCTTTCTAGAGCCAAATTGAACATTTCTATCAACTGATTCATTAATACTGAAATTAATTGGTAGTTGCAGCACTGATATACAGCACCAAATTAAAATTTTATTTTTGTTCCCAGAAGACAAGGAGAGATCTGTGGAGGCAGAGCGGGATAGGGAGCAGGAAATGAAGATGGTTCTTCACTGTTGTCCAATCTACCGACTGCCTGAAGAGATAAAAAAGTTAGGCATTGATTCAAAAATCATGTTCCTGGCAGGTACCTTGATCATTTTTATTTGAAGTTAGAGGAAGTAAAATGAAATCCTACTCGACACTGAAGAGCTCAGTTTTGGACCATACTTCACATGTTACCGTCCATGACAGCATTAATTAAAGACCAGATTGACACAACATATGTTGTTAACAATTTTTTTTTTTTTTACAACCCAGGAATACAAATATGTTGAAATCACAGCACTGCACTTAGTCCATATGCTGCAGTAATTCACATGATTTGAATAAGAATTGGTATGTTTCCTCTTTTAATCTTCCATCTGTTTTGTGCCAAAGCACGCACTAAGTAAAATTGCAATCATGGTATGTCGCTTTATATCCTTGTCAATGTGAGGTGTCAGTTACGTTTGCCCATATGATACACCATATGGTATGGATATGAATAAGGGGAATAACTCTTTCTCCAGTCTTTTTGTGTTCTGTAAAAGAACACATTTTACAGAAATTGATATTCTTATTCTCAAGCTGATGCTTTTTAAAAAAAAATTCATACACAGTTCTTTTAATGTCTTTTTATATCAAAATGTATTAAGTGAATACAAAGCAAAGTAATAAGATTAAGGAAGTACCTGAGGGGATAATGGGAAGTTTTACTTCCATTCTGCTCTATTTGAGAGCAAGGTCTGCTTCTACCTTGGTCCTTCTTAAAGTTAATCAATTTCTGATACCTGTAGGACTTTGCTTCATTTTCATATACCTGAGTAACCTTTGTAAAAATCATCTTTCTCATGAGAACTGTAGAATATGCCAACAAAGCAGCTGGCTAGTGATATCTCCGTAATACTGTAAAAACTAATCATTCATCTTCTGTCTTTTGCAAACTACCTAGATTTTTCTTGAATTGGTCTCTGGAGGGAAAAATTGTGTAACATGCATTTTTGCCATGACAATATTTTTGATATATATTATTAAAAATCACAACTGCCTTTACTGTATGCCTCTACTTTTTTTCTCATGTATTATATACATTTCACTTACTAGAGCTAAATGAATTGAATGATGTTATCAAACTAATTGCCCAATACAGGCCTAAACATTTGGAATTGCCCACCATGTCAAGTTAATAAATCCACTGTCTGATTGGGTGGGTGTGGGAAAAGAATGGAACGCATTTTCAAGCAGATATGTCAGTTATGTCTCAGTATTTATTGCAAACATTATAGTTTCAAGAACAAGGTGGATAAGATAAAATGTGACATGTGACTTTAGTCTGAGATGCTAATAATAATAAATAACTGAAAGGATTCCGTCAAGAACAAGAAACAATATTTTTCGTAACTAGATTTTATTTGAAAGTGCCAAAGCCACTCCAATTTTGGGGCTATTTCTTCCACAGTGCAGCTAGCAGCAAAGTTAATTCATGTTTTAGCAAACTGTTGATGCATCATCATGATGTAAGCATGTATTGTGCAAAATTATGCAAAAAAACCACCATAATTCATCAACAAACCATAAGACATCTGCAGTCCCTGGAAAGGTGAGAGACCACAAAACTCTCACAGAAAGATACGCTATAACACAATACATAAGCAAAACAGACATCCAAATCTCAAAATACATGTAATCATTCATAAAGATGAAAAAATAACCCAAAATATCTAAACTAATACCAAAAATTAATTTCAGGCAGTGCAGTCTTTTACATTGACAGGGAGTGCATTCCATTCTTTAAAGGCTTTATAATGGAATACATATGATGCGAGGGGTGGAGCCACATTTTCAAAGCTGTTTAACATTCTTTTAATACTCCTTCAAAAAAGCTCACTCAATGCTAATGTCATGCTTGAACATCTGTGTGTAGAACAGCATAGCTGTAACTTTTTTCTGTCGATCCAGTCTTCTGTACATATACACAGAGTTGCATGAATAGATTCAATTTCATGTAACTACAACGATAGAATTACAGAATTATAAACCATACAACGATTACATTTTTTTGTGATTATGGATGTAACATGGGTCAAAAATTAAATTTATATTGGTCTTGAAATGGTCTTTAAAAGTCTTAAATTTTAATTGTTGAAATCTGCTTATATCCTAAAATGGCCTGCCTTTTGGCCTTTATCTTCTTACTGTCTTATTATTTTGCTGTGTTAATACATTTGTAGTAGTAGTTTTGAAGCCCTTAGCCAATGATGGAGTACATGGTATGAGGGTGGGCCTGGTTACATCACTGTCCCCATCTCTCTCCTCCCTGTTTGTAATGGCTGTCAGAAGAGCTGCAGCTCCAGAGATGGGTATCAGATACGCACTCACTCATGCACACACAGAGGTGAGAGGCAAACACTGGACAGAATGAAGCCAATGCTGTGGCGGAATTCATGTACAATATGGCAACACAGCATCTTTCTCTGAGGTTGACTGTTTCTGTAGTTTGTGCAGCAGTAACTTTTATATGGGATCGGACAACACAGGCTACCTGACTTTCTCCATGCACACCAATGAGCCTTTGGCGCCCATGATCCTGTTGCCACTTCACCAGCTGTCCGTCTTCAGACCGCTTTGGTCCGAACCACTGCAGACTGTGAACACCCAACAAGTCCTGCGGTTATGGAAATTCCCTTACCCAGTTGTCTAGCCATTACTATTTCACCCTTGTCAAAGTCACTCACATTCTTAAGCTTATCTATTTTACCTGCTTCCAACACCTCAACTTTAAGGACAAATAATTCCCTTGATACCTAGCATATATCTCACCCACTGACAGGTGCCATTGTAACAAACAAATCAATCTTATTCTGACTTAATTTGTCAGTGGTTTCAGTGTTATGGCTGATCAGTGTATGAAACCACTATATGATATAGCACACCTGTGCTGCTGACTCGTTTTCAGCCTTCCTGATCAGCTCTCTGCACGGGTCTGTCAATCTCAGTAGTTAGGTTATTTTCCCAGCTATAAATGTTATCAGTGCAGTGTTATCATAACCATTAGAAAATATTTCAAACGCTACTCTACCCTATTTGGAAAAAAATGGAATTATCAAGCATGTAGTTAAATTCCTCAAATGAGCTATGAGACTGTTCTTTATCTCTGTACTCTGCCCTCTCATCCTATGCCTTTCAGTTATTCTGTCTACTGCTCTTTAGTCATTTCTGATAATTTCACATTGAGTCCAGTAAAAGGCTCTGAACAATACACCCTCTGGCATTATGTGAGGGTGACCTTTCCCTGCCCATGTGTAGACAAAATCCCCCCAGCTTCCCCCGAAAGTCATCTACAAACAGTCCATTCTCCCATCCATCTATTCGTCCGTCTTTTTGTCCTGTCCAACAGACGCCAATGGGAATATGTTTTTATTTATTTGTTTCTGTAGTGGGCATCCATGTCTCCCCAGCCAGTGTGTATGTGTGTCTGTGTGTCTGTGTGTATGTGTGTGTGAATGTGTGCATCAAATTCAGTCCCTCCGTTTATTATCTGTCACAAGGGGCATATATTACCAGACAGAGGAAAGAAAAGAGAGACAATGACAAAGAATGAGAGAGGGAGGGAGAAACTGACATCCTGATCATAGCCCATCTGGATCAGTCTCAGGACCCCCTCTCCCCATTCATCCACTCCGATTCTAATAGGTCCGTAAAATAGAGGATGTTCTGGGCTTAGCCCCCTGCTGAGTACACTTCGGCATTTATTGGAGAGGCTTAGGTGGCTGAGGGCGAACGGAGAGCAGAAACAACAGAGGCTGTGTATTGTGTGAGCTGTGGGCAGCACCATGTGTACTGGTCGGCGTGGGAGGCAAAGAGGAGGATGGTGTACTAACAGGCCCATTTAAGTGCTGTTAATCCTGGTGTGCTGGGAGAGGGCTGGCACCAACGTTTAATGGTGGGCTGCTGAGAAAGAGAGAGATGTGGTTACACAGACACACTATGCCTCCCACTCACACACTAGGGCCCAGACATACATACTTCCACTGAACCTTCAGTGTCAACAGTACTTTTATTGTGTGCACACAAAGGGATACTGCACACACATGAACATACGTTCTACTACACACACAGTCAAACTGAATGGTAAACAATGTTAGACAGGGTGTAACTCTTCCAACATGGATTTCCATCTCATGCGGATTTGGCGGATTGTTTTAAACACGCAGTGTCTCATCTGGCAGTTTTTTTCATCTCCATCCCTTTATTACAGTGCATGCTGGGGCTAAAATAGTAACATGCCGATTTCAAGTTTACTTGAAAGACATTACTTTTATCTGATTTTATTGCAACAAATAAGATAATTGAGATTACTGATGATGTGTAACAAGAAATTTTATTCTTTTTTATTCTTATCTTCTTTTTGTGTTATCTTTTAATTATTTTTATTTTCCTTTTCTGAAAATCCATCTTTAATCGTAGATGTTTAAGTCTCTAAATGTTTTAATTTGAAAAAGATGCACATTTGTTGCAAATTTTTTTTTACCGTATTTTGCTTAATCAATCCTTGTTAAGCCCCTTGACAATTGTTTGAAAGGTTCTTTATGAAATTGTATTGATCGATCGATTGATTTTTATTCCAAATTTCTTAAAAAATACCAACAAAAACGACAATTCTTCCAAGAGGAGGTAAGCAACTGAATGACCTAATAGTTCGGTGAGGACGGCGGAAGATGTTTTATTACGTTGTTTCTCGTTTCTGTGGTGCCAAACCTCTGACCCATTTCTCAGTGAATAACTCTTTGTTTAGCAGCTTTTAATATAGGAACTTTGAATAATCTATGCAGTCCCACCCTGCATCAAGTGAAGACATTCCCCGCCCAATCCCATTCTTAGTCTTTCTCAAGGGCACATTAGAACTGATTATTGTGGGACCAGAGGGCGTTACGCCGCCCTTCAACTGACAGTCTTGGAATGGAAAATCAACTCAAACCTGCTTCTGTAAGCAGGTGTTAAGTCTAAAAATAGACTTCCATTAAAGAAGTGAAGGACTGCGTAGGCATGTTGCTACAGGTACTCGTGAGAACATTAAATAGAATGGAGGAGGTCCAGTTTGATTTAAGTTCCATTCATTTCAAGATTTATCAGATGTTAAAGGATCGCTCAGAAGTTTGTAATCTTGTGAGACATGATTTAAGAGCTCAAAATAAGTCTCTCTAATCTTGGCAGCAGTCATAGTGTGTCCTCTTCGCACAACATGAGAAGTACAATATCCTGCTCATGTTGCAAAGATGGATATTGTGGATTTTTCTGACCAACAGTGTGCACTGATGGATTAGGTTCAATTGTGATTCAGAAAAAAACTACATTTTCTGTAGGTGTCCTCTGTGTCAGGCTTATTGCTGTAGTAATGCAGAAACATTGTACTAATGTGACGCTGAGCACAGCAAAAGCGGTCGTCTATTTGAGCCATGATTTGGGTTTTGTATTGCAGTGAATTTTTGTATAAAAACATATTGCGATATTTTGTAGCATATTGCGATGCAGCAAAGTTTTTGTTCTGACATTACATGCACAGAAAAGGGTGTATTTGGGTACTTTTACTATGCTTTATGATTAAATGTCAAAATGTTTTTAGAAAAAGGAATGTTGGGTACTTTACAATATAATTAAAGATACAAAAATAAACATTATAAAGATGAAAGAAATTGAATTAAACTTACTTTGAAGTAATTTGCATCAAATGTTACAAGAGTTAAATCCACACAATAGTAACTGATCTTTGAACACAGTTTAAAAGCAGAATCAACAGACACGAGATGCCCTAGAGCTGTTATCAGAACTACTATCTCTGATCTCCTCCTCAGATACTTAAAATAATATTTTGAAATAATAGTTTCACTTGGTTTACGCAGGAAGACAAACAGACTTACCTGTAAGATGTGAATCATCTCAACGACAGCGCTGTAACACAGTATCAAATGAAGTGTTTATTTTAAGTTGTTAAGGGTCTGGTATTCCTTAAATATTTTTTCTAGAGTTTAATTATCTTTAATTAAACTCTTGTTATACAAACTGCATGTGGTATAATTACTTCACAGAATTGTTGACGGTTGACGACAACAGCCGTGATGTCTGCTCAAATTATATTTGAAATTTGACCCTAGAATTTCCCTTCTATCCTCCAACTCTGGCAAACTACCCATGTTTTTATCAAGTCTAACATCCTTGAAAAACTTCTTCAAACCAAAATGTTGCCACAGACTTTATTTTGACCATATTAAAGCCTTCATCACCATTTTGTAGCACAAATGTATAACTTCTGGGCCAAAGAATGAGGTTACTGAATATTCGACAAAGTTTCACAAATCCATGTCAATATCACCAAATGTATGACAGAAGTTATCAGGTGTTATTGAAGTTTACCAAATTTACCTACTTCAGTGTATTCCCTACCAATATTTGTTTCATACAATTTTTACTGCATACTCAAACTACAATATAACAGTATTGAAAATAAATATAAAACTTAAGATTTGGACTATTACATCATGTTAATTGTACACGTGATAATATGGTGTAAACTAAGCCTCTGTGTTCTCGACAGCCAGGGTATATTCCAAAAAAGCCCCATATCCCCCCTGTTTTACAAGCAATTCCCAGATTGAATTCCTCAAAAGAAATGTTAAGTTATGTCCGAAAAATAGTGTTTTTCATTAAAAAAAAAAAAAAAGCTCCCGTAGTGACTAAAGTGTGAACTAAGAAAAGTACGCTACATACAAGATGGATCTTTTTGAGTCAATTCATTTGCACAACATTTAGACTATAATGAACCAACTGTTCAAAATGTATGTACATTGTTTTCCAAAAACAAGCTCCCCTTAGCAATTAATATGAACTGTTGGAGTAAAATATAATATGAACAAGACAGAACACCTTGAGGTTATCGATGTGCGGCAAACTTGGACTAAATCAGACCAACGCTTGAGAAATGATGGTTCAAAAAACTGTCAGAGATGAAGCTCCCCCTAGTGTCGTAAATATACAACTTACATTTTCCAAACTCAATCCAGTTCTTCCTCACACTGAGGTCTTTGGAATGTATGAAATTTAATAATGCTCAATGAAATCCTTTTTGAGGTATTGTGTTAACACAAAAGGTCTGTGGTGGACACAATGACCATTTTGAGGATATAATAATCCATCACAGAAGTTAGTCCTTATTGATCTTTTGTTTTTACCACCTCATCTGGCTGCCTTTCTACTATGAATTAATTGCAGTTAATATTATTTGTATTGTTGCACTGTCATAAGGTGGGTTTACATGGGACACTTTTCTCCTTGCAATGAAATGAATGAAATGTAATGTTGGTCGCCTGTTAACATGACTTGTGATCTTTTCCGAACCGGTTTTTACATGCATCGACTCATCTAATCAGAAACGCTTTCATACATGCGCAGACGACCCAAAGTCCCGTTCATAAGGTGGCGATAATGCTACTATGAGCTGGGTGCCAACCGCCAAAATTTGCCCAGAAGAAGAACACGACAAAGAGGGCATGCGCGGAAGTGACTTGCTTCCCATTTAACTGTCCAAATATGTTAAAATATTTCAAATTTGCAATGAATAAATCACTGTCCGACGCAGACAAGTACTGTTTTGAAGTCGCCATATATTAAATGTGTTACAGCGCTGAAAAACCTCTGGAGTATTACCTCCGGCGCAACCGGAGCATTACTTCATGTCGCTGGACATGCGCAGATACAACTCAAACAGAAAGCTTTCCGATACAGCATTATAGACTGGCAATTGGAAAGGCTTTCCGAAATGGATATAGACTACCTCCTTGCAAAGGAATGAAATCTCCTTCTGAAAGGTTCTTTCTATTCAGAAAGTGGTGTTTATGTGCAGCATTTTCTTTTCGATTACACCTTTTTTCTGAATCTTATCTGGATTAAGCTGTTCATGTAAACCCACCTACTGTTACAGCATTCCCAACACTCCTTACTCCCCTCTTATTTTGAGTGTAAGTAATCCACCTAATTAAAGATTAATTTGATCAATTAAATAAGACAAAAAACAAAATACATTTTATTTGTCTTTGTAGTCACCACACTCTCCAACGGAAAAAGAGCACAAATAGAACAATTAACCTAATTCAACAGTAATAAATAAAATGAAATGAAATAAAAATATTTTTCAAATATTCCATAGATATCTCAATAATGTAATTTTCATGACTTCTTAGTCGCAATTATTATGTAGTCAAATTTAATATCATCCCAGTCCAACCTGCCACCATTTAGAGCTGCTACCTGTCAAAGGAAACCCTCTTTCCTGTTTCCAGTGCAGTAGCAGCAGAGTACACTGCAGCCTTTACACGCCGCAGCCAAGCACCTCTTCTTCTCCATGAGGTGCTTATACTACCAATTCACTTCTCAAGAGTCAGAGCCTGAAAGGAGCTCAAACACACGTTGTAAAAGGACAAGACGTTCACATCCAAGAGAGGGGGAGAAAATATCTCAAAGTAAGAGGAAACAAGAAAAGCAAGTCGAAAAATAATACAGGGACAAGAGGGACAATAACTTTTCAAATGTTGTGCGGTGTGATAAGCTTCGAAATGCAGTGTAACAGAACAAGATGTTCATTCTGGATATAGACAGCGAGTGAGAAAAAAGAAAGGGAGACATGGGAGCACCCCTCTTGTGACAAAGACGGATAAGTGCTTGATTTTTCTTGGGAAAGAGAAACAATGAAGAGAATAAGACCACTTTGATGAAAAGTGAAAGTACAAAATCACGATAATTTACCCAGCCCTCACTTTCATAGCTCTTTAAAAACTTTTTTCTGTTTCTGAAACAAGTTTGAAAAAAGTTTTTTTGACACTTCCTTACACACACACACACACACACACACACACACACACACGCACACACACACTGTCTGTCCGAAGCTGCCTGCCATCCTGCTACAGTTTTTTGGCAATTTGTTACTCCTCCTCCTGGCTCAATCTCTTTCTTTGCGTGACATAGTGCTTGCAGAGTCACTTGATGGGTCACCTGTAGTTCAGGTCTCTTCACTCATGAAAATGGTTTATTGAATGTGTTTAATATTATGTCAGTCGGTGACAATACTGGCAATCTTTATCTCTATCTAGGTTTTTGGTTATGTTGACTTTACTTATATTTTAAAGTTGAAAGTGCTCATTAGTTCGCCGCATTTGAAATGATGTTATATATTAACTAAATTCAATTTAAAATGTTTGTGGTTATTAAGCGGTTCCGATTAATAATAATAATACAATTAATTTATAACGCACTTTACATTTGGATCAAATCTCAAAGTGCTACAATGTAAACGCAGATAAACGCATCAATCAAAAAAAAAAAAAAAAACTATATAAAAACCTGACCAAAAAGCAGCAATGTCAATTACAGTTATAGGTTCTGCCAGAAAGGAAAGTTTTAAAACCTTTTTTAAATATGTCAGTAGTCTGTGGAGCCCTCAGATGGTCAGGGAGGGCATTCCACAAACGAGGGGCAGCAGAACAGAAGGCCCGATCACCCATGGTGCTGAGCTTAGTCCGGGGAAGGAGGAGGCGGTATGAGTGGGTAGAACGGAGGGATCGTGTCGAGGTCAGTGGGGTGAGTAGTTCTTTCAGGTAGGGGGGTGCGTTACCATGGATGCACTGGTGAGTGAGGAGAGAGATCTTATAATCAATCCTGGTGGAGA
>VRLP01010119.1:0-10585 GCA_009660295.1 Lophius piscatorius
TCTGAATCTACCTGTGGACCTGTAGGTTCCAGCCCTCACCTGTGGTCAGGTGTTCTGAATCTACCTGTGGACCTGTAGGTTCCAGCCCTCACCTGTGGTCCAGCGCTCTGGGTCGGGCTGAAAGAATGAGGTCAAGGATACAAGCAGCTGAAAGGAGTTTCCCTCAGAGGGGGGCGGGGTTCAGCTTTAGAGATAAGGTCTCAAACATACGACAAGTCCTCTTCTCTCGGTGAGTTTGGATCAGCACCAGCAGAATCCGGACCTTCGCCTCAGAGGCTGAAATATTCTGACTCTAAATGCTTTTAATTTACCAGCAGACTCTACATCTCCCATCATGCTTTGCTGCCTGAGGGCTTGTTTTCTTCCTCCCCCAGACTCCTCGGAGACGGAACCCGATAATAACATTTAATGTGAACTGTTGCTCCGGGGAAGAACGACAAAGAAAGATTTTCTGCAAACCCAGTTTCAGATTCTGACGTCGTCGAGACGTTTCTGCGAGAAGAAAAGTTAGAAACGGAATAAATCTGTCTTTTATTCCTGAACCCAGAAAAACTAGTTAACTGTATTTATCTTCATCATTGAGTCACTGTGGAATCTGATCCTAGAACAGACTGATGACATCATAGAAACAGTTAGATTGAGTCACTATGGGATCTGATCCCAGAACAGACTGATGACATCATAGAAACAGTTAGGATGAGTCTCTATGGGATGTGATCCCAGAACAGACTGATGACATCATAGAAACAGTTAGGATGAGTCACTATGGGATGTGATCCCAGAACAGACTGATGACATCATAGAAACAGTTAGGATGAGTCACTATTGAGGACAGACTGATAGATTACACAATTAGCATAACCTAAAAGGGCCGTTCGCGTTCATGCGTTAGTGTTTAGCGTTCAGCGTTAGTGTTCATGCATTAGCGTTCATGCGTTAGCGTTCATGTGTAAGCGTTCAGCATTAGCGTTCATACGTTAGTATTCATGCGTTAGCGTTCTTGAGTTAGCGTTCAGCGTTAGTGTTCATGCGTTAGTGTTAATGCGTTATTGTTTAGCGTTAGCGTTTGTGCTCATGCGTTAGCCTTCAGCATTAGTGTTCATGCGTTAGCGATCATGTGTTAGCGTTCATGTGCTGGCGTTCATTCGTTAGCGTTCATGTGTTAGCGTTCATGTGTTAGCCTTCAGCTTTAACGTTCATTCGTTAGCGTTCATGCGTAGCACCTCCGTCCATCAGGAGAGTCAGGAGAACTTCGGACCTCCTGCTCCGTCACGATGAGATAATAGTCTGAATCCGGGTCTGGACTCCAGCCACATGGAGGAACCTTCATCCCATGACCTCTGTGAGGAGAGAGATTCTCAGAGCGGGTCTACGTTGTTCTGGTGCCGTGTTTGAAGTGGATCTAGACAGACTTTGGGTCCTGGATCAGGTCACAGGAACATTTCTTTATGATGTTCTGCTGGAGGTTTCCAGGTTCTGTCTGAGATGATGTCAGATTCTGTTAAATGTTCAGGAACAGTTTCTGTCATGGACTCCTTGATGCTACTGATTGAAGACCCTTCCTGTGCGTCGCAGGTGGGCGATCAGATCCTGGAGGTGAACGCTCACAGCTTCGTCACCATCTCTCACGACGAGGCGGTCAACATCCTGAAAGCAGGACGCCACCTGCTGGTGAAGGTGAGGGACGTGGGTCGTCTGCCTCACGCCCGCACGCTGGTGGACCAGACCAAATGGATCTGCAGTCAGGCCATCGCCGAGACCAGCGCCGCCACCAGTCCAATCTGTGTCGCCAACTACGACGTCATCCCTGGCGTCCACGCCGTGGTCAACGCCCACACCGGGGTTAACGCCCACGCCGGGATCAACACCTACGCCGTGGTCAACGCCCACACCGGGGTTAACGCCCACGCCGGGGTTAACGCCCACGCCGGGGTTAACGCCCACGCCGGGATCAACGCCGCCCCCTGCAGGTCACGGTCAGTGGACTAACCTCTAACTGTTCATCATGTGTGTTTAATTCATGAACCTGAATGAAACTCAGTAGAACTCAAAGTCCATGTGGTGGTTCTGCTGGATCCATGACATGGTTCTGGTGGATCTTCTCTCACGACTGTCATTATGGCGCCATTCGGTCCCTTGACCTCTGACCCCAAAGGGTTGAAATCCTCAGTAGAACCTACCAGCGCTGACAGGAAGATCTCCTCGGTGTTGTAGGACTTGTTGTAGGACCCATGTGGTTCTGTGGTCTAGTGTTTTAAGAGTTGGACCTCTAACAGGAAGTCCTTCATACTTGTCTTCTCTGTTTCAGACCGTCTTCAGCCAGAGCTACACCTGTGTTAAAGGTAAGAGAGATCTGACCAGAACTTCACCTGTTTTAACATCACCCATAAAACCAGAGACTGAAAGTTCTGCTGAAGATGGAGATCCGTCTCTGATGTCACTGTGGTGGAATTCTGGCCCACTCTTCTCTCCAGAACCGCTTCAGTCCAGAAACACTGGAGGGTTTGTGAGCAGGAACTGATCTTCTCAGGTCCACCACAGTATCTCAGTGGGGTTCAGGTCCAGATGATGACTAGGAGACACTCAGAGGTGGACTTATTGTTCTGCTGGGGATCATTGTGTCGCTGCATGACCTCACAGACTGATGACCTCACAGACTGATGACCTCACAGACTGATGACCTCCGACTGATGACCTCACAGACTGATGACCTCTGACTGATGACCTCACAGACTGATGACCTGTCAGACTGATGACCTCACAGTCTGATGACCTCTCAGACTGATGACCTCACAGTCTGATGACCTCTCAGACTGATGACCCCTTAGACTGATGACCTCACAGTCTGATGACCTCTCAGACTGATGACTTCTCAGACTGATGACCTCACAGACTGCTGACCTCACAGACTGCTGACCTCATAGACTGATGACCTCACAGACTGATGACCTCACAGGCTGATGACCTCACAGACTGGTGACCTCTGACTGATGACCTCACAGACTGATGACCTCACAGGCTGATGACCTCACAGACTGATGACCTCACAGACTGATGACCTCACAGACTGTTGGCCTCTGACTGATGACCTCACAGGCTGATGACCTCAGAGACTGGTGACCTCTGACTGATGACCTCACAGACTGATGACCCCACAGACTGATGACCTCACAGACTGATGACCTGACATTCTCCTACAGTACAATCCATGTTTAACAAATGATGAAAACATGATATGTTCTAGTCCCCCCTTCCCCTCCTCGTCACGATGACATCACACTGATATCACGCTGACATCACGCTAGTGAACTGATGAATGTTAGTAATCATTTATGCTCCGCCCCCCTCTTGTCCCTTTCATTACATGGTCATGCTAATACGAGCGGCGCCGCCGGCACCACAGGCTCTGCTATGATTAAACATCTTTATTCGCCACAAACGTCTCCTGAATGAATGAATGAGTGAGTGAGTGAGTGACTGACTGACTAAGTGAGAGAAGGATTAAAGGAATATATGAGTGAATGAACGAATGAATGAGGGAAAAAATTAATGGATGAATGAGTGCGTGAAATAATGATTGAATGAATGAATGAATTAATACATGAATGAACTAGTGAATTAATGAATAATGAGTGAATGAATGAGTAAGCAAATGAATGAATGGATGAATGATTGGATGAATGAGTGAATAATTGAATGATTGGATGAATGATTGAATAATTGAATGAGTGAACCAACCAATGAATGAATGAATAAGGGAATGAATGAGTGATTGAATTGATGAATGAGTGAATGAATGGATGAGCGAATGAATAAGTGAATGAGTGAATGGATGAATGAATGAATGAATGAATGAATAAGAGAAGGAATGTATGAATGAGTGCATAATTGAATTAATGGATGAATGAGTGAATGAATGGATGAGCGAATGAATAGTTGAATGAATGGATGAATGATTGAATGAATGGATGAGTGAGTGAATAAGTGAATGAATGAGTGATTCACTCACTCATCCATTCATCCATTCATGATGAGTGAATGGATGAATGAATGAGTGGATGAGTGAATGAGTGGATGAGTGAATGAAGACCGGTGATGAACCTCTGAGGGACCAGCAGAACTCAGTGTTCTGGTTTCACGCAGACATAAAGAAGATAATGACTGCAGCTCGTTAGTGACGGCGTTCTGCTGGATAGTAATTAAAGCTGCGTCTCTGGGGATTGGATCGGTTCTAGCAGGAACGCTGACTCAGCAGAATTTCTGAGTGTACTTGCTGGTTCTGATAAAAAGGTGTCAGAACCCACAGTGACGACATAGAAAGACCTGCACCGGATGAGGCAGGTGGTTTTAATGTTATGGCCGATTGCTGTGTGAGGAGTTTGTTTTCTCTCTCGACCTTCATAAACGCTGAACCGCACAGATTATGCAGAACCGCTTGGCCCAGAGGTGGGCGGTTGTTCTGGTGCTGAAGGTACCAACATGTAGTAAGGGTCCTCATGTGGACAAACATCTGAGGAGGTCTCATCAGTTAACCTGTTGGGGGTCTCAGGTGGGCTGGAGCCGTACCCCCGCAAACACGGGGAGAACATGCTCCGGACCCCCCGGGGGATTTGAGCCCAGAACCTTCTTGCTGCGAGGCAGCAGTTCTACCTCCTGCACCCACTCACCACCTCCTTCCTCCTTCCTCTGATCTTCTGATCTTCATCTGGATGTAGAGATGGACCCGACCCTGACCTCCTCTCTGCGTGACGCTCCTTTTCCTCCGGGCAGTAACTCACGGAGCGACTTTATGAGGAGGTTCAGAACCGGAGCTGCCGCTTTATGAGGAGGTTCAGAACCGGAGCTGCTGCTTCATGAGGAGGTTCAGAACCGGAGCTGCTGCTTTATGAGGAGGTTCAAAACCGGAGCTGCTGCTTCATGAGGAGGTTCAGAACCGGAGCTGCTGCTTCATGAGGAGGTTCAGAACCGGAGCTGCTGCTTTATGAGGAGAGGAGGACAGCATTTACATTTTATGGCTCTTTTACCTCCAGATGACGGGAAAGCTTCAGCTCCTTTTCTTTGTGACTCTCTCTCTTCTTCTCTCTGTCTCCCCAGAGGGCCGTGTTCAGAACCGCGGGCCCACCGGGCCTTCAGGTGTCTCTGGAGCAGCAGGCCTACATGTTGCTGACGGAACCGGAGAGGCAGACCATGACCTACTACCTGCAGGAGTACCAGGAGGGTCACATCGGAGTGGAACCACTGACCATGGCTCTGGTGGAGCTCTTCAACACGCACGCAAAGGTACAGCACCTGTCTGGGGTCTTCCTCTTCCTCTTCTCCCTCCTCCTCTTCTTCTTCTTCTTCTTCTTCTTCTTCTTCTTCTTCTTCTTCTTCGTCGCTGGTTTTTAAAGATGAAGCCTTTTCCTCGTGGTCTTTTCGCCCCTTCAACCTGAAAACCGGAAAAGTACACTGTACGAAACATGGAAGAGGCCCCGCCCCCTCTGGAGCTACGAAGGACTCATGCTAAGCTAACATTAACACAACCCTTCCCACCCCCTGTAGGTCAGAACTAGCTGGTTCTCCCTCTTCTCGTGGCACTTGGTGATATTTTCTCATGCTGTGACGAGTCAAAGCGTCTCCTTGACTCGGTTATGCTGTGCCTCATGTCAGATTGTCTTTGTCCGCCCAGCTTTTCCCTTCAAAAGAAAATTACCTGAATGTAGGACAATAAATCATTAAATAACTCTTAGACGAATCCAAGGATTATTTTTTATTTATTTGTCAAGAAGGTAGATTTCTTTTTCTTTCCTCCTGTCGTAGAGTAATTACAATACACAAATAACACAAGCAAGGGGCGGGGCCAACATTACCTTAGATTCTAAGGTAATGTTCTAAGGCTTAGAACAAAGAATGTGCAAACAAAAGCCTTAAAATGTGCAAATAAAAGCCCTAAAATGTGCAAATAAAAGCCCTAAAATGTACAAACAAAAGCCTTAAAATGTACAAACAAAAGCCTTAAAATGTGCAAATAAAAGCCCTAAAATGTACAAACAAAAGCCTTAAAATGTGCAAACAAAAGCCCTAAAATGTACAAACAAAAGCCTTAAAATGTGCAAACAAAAGCTTTAAAATGTGCAAATAAAAGCCCTAAAATGTACAAACCAAAGCCTTAAAATGTGCAAACAAAAGCCCTAAAATGTGCAAACAAAAGCCCTAAAATGTACAAACAAAAGCCTTAAAATGTGCAAATAAAAGCCCTAAAATGTACAAACAAAAGCCTTAAAATGTGCAAACAAAAGCCTTAAAATGTACAAACAAAAGCCTTAAAATGTGCAAATAAAAGCCCTAAAATGTACAAACAAAAGCCTTAAAATGTGCAAACAAAAGCCTTAAAATGTGCAAACAAAAGCCCTAAAAGCGATCAGAGGTTAGTTCCACGGAGAAGACCTGCTGCAGGAGCGTTGGAACAAATGATGAAGATGATGCTGAGGGACTTTTGGAACATATGGACCTTCTGAAGGAGATTCTGGTGGGTCGGGAAATGAAGTCCGTTTCGAAGCAGATGGTCCCTGAATTATTCAGGGATTATTCAAGGTTTATTTGTCCTTGTCCGGCGCCGAGTCCAAAGAAAGGAAAGTTTTCGGTCCAGACATCCAGAACTTTTAGAACCTGTAGGGAGAATCGGATCAAAATGAATATAATCTCAACGAGACTCAGTTTGGGTTTTCTCCTCTCTTCCCTCCAGTTGTCCATGCTGTCTGAGGTCCGGAGTCTGGTGGCCCCCCAGGATCTGGATCTGTACGACAGGCTGGTGGTCCACCGGGAGAGGGAGGCCCACCAGAGCTGGCCCGGAGGTCTGGGGGTCCTGCATCCTCAGGGCGTCTACATCCAGGAAGCAGAACCCTGCGCCGCCGCCACGGTACTTAACTCTGTCCTCCTCCACCTCCTCCTCCTCCTCCTCTTCCTCTGCGGTCTCACCTCCTTCAGAGATGAATATGGAGTAATGAAGTCCTAACGGAACCGTCCGGGTTCTAGCGCTAATGACCGCTTCACTAATCCCACAAGTGATTTATGCAAGATAAAGGTAATTTCTTCTGACCCGGTTGGTACCGGGTCAGAACTCGTGTACTCAGGTCTCGTCTTCTTCTTCTGTGTTCCTGCTCGTTGTGAGGAATCACCTCCATCTCTCTGCTCGCCACGTTCCCTCCAAACGCCCCGGAGGATTCTGGACCTGCTGTTCTGTCGGCGCCACTTTGGGAGCTTGACATTTAGACCCAGAAAGCTTTTCACATCAGCCGGACGGGCTTCAGAATTCTCCTCACGCTCTCACAGCTTCACCGAATAAATGTCTCCAGGCTGGAAAACGAGTGTTGGGGCGGAGTGAGACGGGTCGGTTCTGTTTCATCAGTCGCTCACATTTTCACAGTTCTGTTAGAACCTTTATTTTCATTTTGTGACGGTTGTGGCAGAAAAGTCCGAAAGTTACACTTCATTCTTTCCTCCTTCTGTTCATCAGCCCGCTGTGACTTCCTGTTCGGTCCAAAGGTCCGAACCATCTAAAAGAATAAACACCTCCTTTCACACTGCAGACGAACAGAACCAAAGATCAGTCTGATCCAGACTTTGGTCCGGTGGAGGTTTCAGTCTTTCACACAATCCTTTTTAAAAAAAAAAATTTTCAGTGGAAGGATTTCTATGTTTTAATTGCTTTAGTTCTGACGGTCTGTTTAAAGGTTCTGCTGAGGCCCGCCAATGAACAGAAAGCCCATTCAGCCTCAAACGTCCTCAGATGATTCAGCTCCTCCTGGAGAATATCTCCTTGTTCTCCTTCTTCTTCTCCTGAGGGACTTAAACGCCTCATTCGGTTTGTTTCAGGCTGATGGTTCCGGTTCTGCTGGATGGACAGAGAAGGTCCAGGAGGAGAACACACACGCCTTAGAGAGCCTGGTTCTGGTAGGATCCATTCCCTGTTTATCTGTCTTCATCTCAGATTTACAGATTTTAAAAGCATCATTAAAGTTTTAAGAAGAATAGAGAAGGTCAGAAGGAGCTGATGGAGAAGAACAGAGGAGGTCAGAAGGAGCTGATGGAGAAGAACAGAGGAGGTCAGAAGGAGCTGATGGAGAAGAACAGAGGAGGTCAGAAGGAGATGATGGAGAAGAACAGAGGAGGTCAGAAGGAGATGATGGAGAAGAACAGAGGAGGTCAGAAGGAGATGATGGAGAAGAACAGAGGAGGTCAGAAGGAGATGAGGGAGAAGAACAGAGGAGGTCAGAGTGGCGAAGGGCGAATAGTGGGATTGGGTCAGGAGGTCTGGAGGGAGAGGAAGTACGTTAGAGTGGTCCAGGATGTGTATGAGAGCAGTAGGAGTGATGGATAGGTGGAGGTGGGACTGCACCAAGGATGGGCTCTGAGCCCCTTCTTGTTTGCTGTGGTGATGGACAGACTGACAGAGGAGGTCAGCAGGAATCTCCATGGACTATGATGTTGGTGGAGGACATTGTGATCTGTAGTGAGAGCAGGGAGCAGGTGGAGGAGAACCTGGAGAGGTGGAGGTAAGCGCTGGAGAGAAGAGGGATGAAGGTCAGAATACATGTGTGTGAATGAAAGGGAGGCAGGAGGAGGTGAGGATGGAGGATTAGAGGTGGAGGAGTTTAAGGACTCAACTGTTCAGAGCAACAGGGAGGGTGGAAAAGAGGTGAAGAAGCGAGTGCAGGCAGGATGGAGCGGGTGGAGAAGAGTGTGAGGAGTTATCTGTGAGAGAAGAGGAGCAGCAGGAGTGAAGGGAAAGGTTTCCAGGATGGAGGTGAGGGCAGTTCTGCTGGATGGTTTAGAGATGGTGGTTCTGAGCAGAAGACAGGAGGCAGAGGTGGAGGTGATGGTGTTCAGATGTTCTCTGGGAGTGACGAGGAAGGACAGGATCAGAAAGGAGACATCAGATATTAGGAACAACAAATGTCCCAATGAACTCCATTCAAACTTCTTCTTCTTCTCGTTGGCAGGATGAGATGCAGACCTTCTGTGATTCTCCTCCACCCTTCAGCACTGCTCCCATCCACCCTCAGAGCAGACCCTCCATGGAGAAGAAGCCTCCAGGACCCCTGGTGCAGCCCGGTTCCTGCATCTTCACTGGTCCCAGCAGGTCACTCCAGGACTGCCTACACAAGTCACTCAGATCCCTCTCCTCCGCCCACCAGCCACAACCAGCCCCCGCCCACCACACCTCCCTCAATGCCCTCCATTACACCTCCCAGAGCTCCCTCCACCTCTCTGACTCTGAACAGCACAACCACCCCCAGCCCACCCACCACTTCCACCCCCACGGCCGGCCCGGTCCAGCTCACCACGCCTGTCCCGGCTTCCTGCACCACCGGAACCCGTCTGGGTCGGCTACACCTGTGGGGTCCGTCAAACTCTCCTCCAGGTCCAGCTCCTACGAGAAGTCCTCCTCCATCCTGTCGAGGTCTACGTCCTCCTCCAAAGCGACCTCCCCCATGCCCTCCCCCCACCTCTCCCCCTGTCCCTCCCCCTGCCCCTCTGTCATCAGCCCCGCCGGCGCCGCCCCCTGTAGCCCCGACCGGTCCTGCTCACCCGGTCTCACCCAGAGGGTCACCATGATGGACCTGAACCGGCTGTCAGCAGAATCCAGACCTCAGCAGAGAGGTGAGTCTGGGGGTCTGACCTCGTCCTGGGGTCCCTCCATCAGCTCCCTGATCGCCTTAGAGTTAAGGTTCCCTCATCGGGTCGGGTCGGACTCTGAGATCTACAGCGGAATAAAATAAATCTCTTTTATTTACCATAAGACTATTTTTTTATTCTCTTTCATGTTTTCTCTTATTCTTGTATTTTTTCTCGTTCTTAAATCTTCATTTTTTTTCAACTTTGATTTTTTTATTCTTGTCTTTAAATCTTCATTTATTTTTTATAAACCTATAGTTCCGGTGCTTTTATTTTGACTTTCTTTAATCTTCATCTTCTCCTTGAATCGTCTTGTTTTGCTGTCAAGGTGGAGGGAAGAACAGAACCGGGACAGGAAGTGGAAAGTGAAATCAAAACACATGAAGCCCCACTTTTCAAAATAAAAGAGGATATAGTTGAAAGAACTCCACTTATTCATCAGCACACAGGAATGTCCTGTTATTAATTATTCAGAGTCCGGGTCAGGGCCCGAGGCTCCGCCTCTCTCACCTCAGGCAGGTGTCAGGTAAACACAGAAGAAGACAGATTATTTACAGTTTGATGTCTCCTCCCTTCCAGGCGCCACGCTGTCCCAGCTGTCAGACAGCGGCCAGACGCTGAGTGAGGACAGCGGCGTGGACATCGCTGAAGCAGGAGGCCTCAGCAAAAATGGAAGCCCTCGTCCCAGCAAGAACCAGCAGGGTCATCAGGAACCACCAGGAGTCCCTGGACCTCCTGCAGGGGCCAGCAGACAGGTGAGGACTTCATCCAGTCCAGGAACTACAGACTGATCCAAAATGTCCTGTAGCAGGCTGACATGGTCCAGGTTCACACAGTGAAACAGTCCAGGTTCACACAGTGAAACAGTCCAGGTTCACACAGAGAAACAGTCCAGGTTCACACAGAGAAACAGTCCAGGTTCACACAG
>VRLP01010120.1:0-10583 GCA_009660295.1 Lophius piscatorius
TCTGAACAAGTGAAGCCTTCTCCACATGTACAAGGCTCCTTTTAAAAATGTGTCTCTTCTATGCTTTTATTCTATGGCCCCTTTTGTCCACGTGCAAACGCTTTAAGCGGCACCATAAACGGATACTTTGAAAAACTTCAGTGTGACGACTTTTAGAGACGTGGTTGGAAGTGCGGACATGTGGACATGATAACCAGGTATATCTATAGAGGCTCTCGACCTGAAACATCACGGCGTGTGTTACCATCGCCTTGATGTGATGGAACCAACCGAATGTGCTGGGCATTGAACTCTTGACAGCGCTCGTCAGTGAGAGAGAGCCTTGTCTTGTGCATGGAGGTACTTTTATAAACGGTGCGTTTGTTGATTACTTTCAAAAAGGAGAGGATAAAAATGTACGTTTTTAAAAGTCGCCGTGAATGTGTGGACTCAGCCTCTCTCTTGGCCTTAGGTCTCATTTCTGAAACAATCACATGACAGTTACCGCAAGAAGTTGCTGAGCAAATTGATAGATGGTTTGGCCAGATTAAGTAAAGAAAGTCAGTTAAAACAAATCTGTAGATATACGTTTTAAGAAGATCCTTGGTCAGATTTATGATGGTGGTTAATGGAGCAGTTTGGTGGACCACCATGTTCTTCAGGTCCTCTGCAGTCCAAACAACAAGGTTGTCCATTCTGGTATTAAATTAACCAGCACAAATGTTCATATGTTTGGATGTCAAAACTGGGACTACTCTGATGTCCATCCCAGAAAAGGTATATATGAAAAGGCCCCAATCCCTGGCATTGTACAAACTATCCCCTGATTGAACTCCTTAAGTGAAATGTGACTCATTAATAATCTCAACACTCCATATTGACTGAAATTTCTCTGATAAAATTAACTAATCCCACTATTTTAATTACATTATTATGAGCTAAAAATCTTTTGAAATGATATAGTCAAATTGGTAAAATCTGACCTATTGTAGTGAAATTATACAAGCTAGATTTCCTTGTGTAGATTCGTATGAGCCAACAGGGACATAATAGGACATATGGTTGGGAAGTCACGGTCGTAAAATTGTGTTTCTGCAAAAAAAGCCCTCCTAATGAGTTAAGTACTAACAATTACAGTAAAATATGACAAACACAAGTTAGTTCTTTTTAGATACATTTGGACTAATTTGGATCAATGATTAGAAAGTTGTGTTGAAAAACAACATGAAATTATGGCTATGCTGTTATCCCCGACAGCAGGGTTATATTCCTGAAAAGGCCCCAACCCACTGCAGTGTAAAAGCGATCCCTGTGATTGAACTCCACAAGTGAAATGTGATGTTATGTTTGAAAACAGTGTTTCATTAAAAAAGCTCTCTCTAGTGAGTACAATATGCACTATAAGAGTAAAGTACGACATATACAAAATTGATCTCTTTGAGTCGATTGATATGCACAAAGTTTGGACAAAATTAGCCCGAAAACGAGAAATTATGGCCCGAAAACTGTGATTTTGGACAAAAAGCCCATCCCAGTAGTCGCAAATTAGGCAAATGACCTTTCCCAAAATCAATCCAGTTCTTCCTCACACTAAGGTCTATTGGGGAATAAAATTTGAATAAGTTACATGAAACTTTGGATATATTTCATACTTTCATAAATATTCACCATTTTACATAAATTTTTCACCTATTCATTTGGATGGGAAAAATCTTCATATATCCTACTTTATCCACATATCTTCATAGATTTAGGATGAATTACCTGACTACTCATCTTTTCGCATATATCACAGCCATAGTTTTGTCCCTGATAAGAAGATATTATCGATATTATCACAGCTGACTCTGCAGATCTTTCGTGCTAACGTGATAACTCAAAAACGATATCGATATAAACGATATATGGTAATTTTCTAATCTAATACTAACATACTTTGTGCGAGGAAGAATTGCATTGATTTTGGGAAAGTTCAATTCTATATTTCTGAAACTAAGGGGCCCTTTATCTCCAAAAGTTTCGGGGCCATAATTTGTCCAAATTTGGGGCCTATGACACGTCCGGAGGAGATCTATCTAAATGTAAAGTGCATTATAAATTAAATGTATTATAATTATTATTATCTCGCACATTTCATTACTTAGTCTAGTAGTTTATATTTTACTCACTAGGGGGAGTTTTTTCCCGGTATACCACATGACTCTTTGGTTGTGTAACATTGTTCTCCCTCAAGGCTCACCTTCCCACAAAACCTAACATTCTGAAATCAGTTCCGATTTTTTGAGTTATCCTGATTTATCTTTGAACCAAGATACCAGATCAAATTCCTAAGTACTTTACTTGGCAATGAACCGTTTTTCTGACTCTGATTCTGATTAAATCACACACAGACAAAGATCACTCTCCTCGCCAGAGGTAAAAACTACAGCTGCAAACAGCATTTAATGGGCCCTCGCAGAACAGCGCCCACTGAGGTGTGCACCGGCTGCAGCCATGCAACAATAAACATAGCACTTAATTTACATGTGTTATTCACACTGTGCAAATGTCACATTTTGTGTCCACTGCGTGGCATTAGAGAAGACCGATGATTGTATATGTTGTTACAGCATACTATGCAAAATCCGCTCCACAATAACTTCATGTGATTTAATAGATGGTTGTCATGAAAGGCTTACTTCCTGATCCCAGCAGGTGGCGCAATCACTGTGTTCCATATTGACATGAGAATGTCTTCAGGTGGGACTCATATCCCACAAGTGATGTTTTGTCATGAATAATTAAGGATATTCTTCTTTTGCCATACCTTTTGCATTGTATGTTAATTTGTGATCCATCCATCCATCCATCCATCCATCCATCCATCCATCCATCCATCCATCCATCCATCCATCCATCCATGCATCAATTCACCCATCCATTCATCCATCCATGCATCAATCCACCCATCCATCCATCTATCCATCCATCCATCCATCCATTCATCTATCCATCCACCCATCCATCCATCCATGCATCCATCCATCCATCCAGCCATCCAGCCATCCATCCATCCATCCATCTCTACATTTTCCTCAACTTTTCAGGAGTCGGGTCACAGTGGCAGCAGGGAATTCAAGACGTCCCTCTCCTCAGCAACAATCTCCAGCTCATCCTGGGTTGATTCAGAAACATTTGCTCGAAAGGAGCCAGCTGAGGTTGTTCATGTACCATCCCGTTGGAGGTTTTTTAGGCGTATCCAACTGGAACTAGACGCCAGGGTAGACTCAAAACTCTAGAGAAACTATATCTCTCAATGGTCCTGGGAAAATTTGTCATGAAATCCAAAATTCATGTTGATCACGTACACACCGACATATGCAGGGAGGCAGCGGGAGAGAGACAGGAGCACACTAACAAAGAAATGCCAACAGCTGCCCTATCTTTGGATGGGCTGTGTACCTTTGATTCCTCATCTGAAACTTGGGCAGTTTGGATAATGGTCAGTGGAGTTATTCCTAGTAACTCTTTTCATGGCGAAAGATCAACCATCATCAAACTACTGTGACTAAACCATTCAACAAAACCTCCAAATATTCACACTTTAATGTTTTTTTTAAAAACAGTATTAGGCCAATTTGGTCAACGGGCTAGCAGGAGAATGTTATAGGACATAAAAAGTTTTCTGTGGCAACTTGTGGCATTATGCTATATAAATGTCACATTTTCCCTTCCTTCAGGCCTACCTTTCAACGATATCTTGTTTGAGTTCTGTTTGAGTTGCTTTCAAATACACTAGCACGCACACAAACGCACACACACACACACACACACCCAAATACACACACACACTCACACACACATACAAACACAGACAAGGAGATAACCAAATTTGCTGCACGTTCTGTACACATTAATGTGGAGCATGCTGACCAGTGGGCGGAATTAGGTCATCATGATGAAAGACCAGCCTAGAAGCAGTTTGCAATGCCAAGAGCCATAACGCCCAGGTCCCTATAGAGTCGCCTGCTACCCATACTGCTTTGCACCTGACCCCAATGCCCAGACATGTGAGCCCACAGGGTGGCAGCTACCTGACGCCTCTTTAGGCTGAGGCTCATGGAAAAGGCCCAGCCACCAGATTCTCACTGAAGAGCTCCCTCCCAGGTCTGGGTTCAGAAGGTGTCCTGGTCTGTAGACTGTACTTACGTAATACTAATAATTATATTACATTTAATTTATAACGCACTTTACATTTAGATCAAATCTCAAAGTGCTACAAGGTAAAAGCAGATAAAAGCATCAATAAAAAATAGAAGGCCCGATCACCCATGGTAAAGAGCTTAGTCCGGGGAAGGAGGAGGCGGTTGGAGTGGGTAGAACGGAGGGATCGTGTCGAGGTCAGTGGGGTGAGTAGTTCTTTTAGGTAGGGGGGTGCGTTACCATGGTTACACTGCTGAGTGAGGAGAGAGATCTTATAATCAATCCTGGTGGAGATGGGAAGCCAATGAAGGGAATGAAGAACGGGGGTGATGTGTTCGTGTTTACGAACTCTCATCAGGATCCTTCAGACTGTTTTGAACATACTGAAGTCTTTGAAGACTTTTATCAGGGATCCCGATGAGAAGTGATGAAGGTCGTTACAGTAATCCAGTCTGGAGGAGACAAACACCTGGACCAGCTTTTCAGCATCACTTAAGGTGAGTGAAGAACGGAGTTTGGAAATATTTCTGAGATGATGAAAGGAGATCTTGCAGATGTGTTTGATGTGGGATTTAAAAGTGAGTTGAGGGTCGAATCTTACGCCGAGGTTGGTGACTGATGAAGAGAGGGGAATGTCGTGACCAGAGAAGGTAATGCTGGTTATGGAGGAAGACTGGGTCTGATGTGGGGTGCCAATTAAAATTATTTCGGTTTTGAAGCTGTTCAACTGGAGAAAGTTATTTTTCATCCACAGCTTTATCTCCAAGTGCGGAGAGTTGACAGGGGAGATGATGATGACGATGAGGATAGAGAAGCTGCGGAGGAACATGTGTTTTTGGGGCGTTGGCATTGAGTCCAATGGTGTGATGTAGGCGGTGTAGGAGTATTCCATGGTCCACAGTGTCGAAGGCAGCAGACAGATCAAGGAGAATCAGGAGGGAAGGTGAACCAGCATCTGCTGCCATCCTTAGGTCATTTGTGACTCTATGCAGAACTGTTTCTGTGCTGGGGGCGGAGCGGAAACAAGACTGAAAGGTTTCAAAGAGGTTGTTGTATTTGAGGTGGTCCTGGAGGTGGGCAGCAACTACTTTTTCCAGAACTTTGGAGAGGAATGGGAGATTGGAAATGGGCCCGTAATTAGTAAAAAGTTCTGGATGGAGAGTAGGTTTTTTGAGGAGTGGTCTGATTATGGCGGCTTTTAGGGCAGATGGAACAAAGCCAGCCTGGAGGGATTGATTTATTACAGCGGTGATCAGGGGACTGATGGAAGAGATGTTAGTTTTCACTAGGGCTGTAGGAAAGGGGTCGAGGGCACAGGTGGAGGGTTTCATCTTCCTGATGATAAACTCAACCTCCTGCTGTGAGATTTCTGGGAAGCACTTTAGAGGCTGGGAGATCTCAAACTGTGAGTAAGCAGACTGGATAGGTAGAGTGGAGGAACCAGAAAGGACAGAACGGATAGAGTCAATTGATCTCTAAAAATCACAACTCAATGTAACAGTTTTCTAGTCTGCTATTCCACTCAAAGAGCTTTTACAACATTCAACATTCAACCATTCATACGGTCATGGTAGAATGGGGGTCTTCGGATCGCTATTGCTCTCACCTTTCCTCTGAGCCCTCTTAGGCATGTCTAACTGCAAGGAGAACCTGGAATAGACCCAGAACTCGCTGGTTGAACTACATAACTCATCTGATCTGGGAACACCTCGAGATCCTCCAGGATGAGCTGGAGAGTCTTGCTGGGGAGGGGGACGTCTGGAATACCCTCCTTGTCCTGCAGCAACCTTGACCTTGAGAAAATGGACGATTAATAAATGAAACATTTCAATAACTTCACTCCCATGTGCTGCAAAATTAGAAAGTTGAGGAAAAGCCTGCATGATCTCCAGGAGATAAAACTACTACAACTCATTCTGACACAGACACTTTTGTATAACTATGAGGAACAATGAGAAAAACCCTCAATGAAGTCAGTCTAAATCAGCATAGTGTCACTAAATTAACAGCCACCGGGTTCTTCTAGTGGTTATACTACAGAAATGACCTAGTTGCAGTTCCACTACAGTGTATCAATGTAAACAGGGTTTTTAAAAAAGAAAGGTATTTTTGTGGTTTCGGTTGTGGCTTGTCAACATCACTCATTGATGCAAGAATCTTGAATCTGTGAATTCCTTACCATCATCACAAAAGTATTAAATCCTCTGCTTTTTTCTACGATGAGGAGATTATTAAGTTGCTATCAGGAGAAAATGTTACATTGAGATTACTGACAGATCATTCCTACAAGGCTGCTCTCGGGTTCCGTAAAAAAATAATGTGTTTTGATATTCTTTCGAATCAGCAGTATTTCATCTTTCATATTTTCCCTTCTGTGTGTTGTCCCCCACACTTGTGACTTTTATAGGTGTGAGTGGAGGAAAGAGTCTTTACTTACACATGAACGCTTTGAAGTAAACATGCATATTTTTTTGAAGCATACCAGACGTAGCGGAGCGTCACTTCCCTCCCAAGTAGTGTTTTATAGAATGCCTGGAATGAACGTTGCTCCCGTGGTATTTGTTTAAAGAGGCCCTCTCTGATAAAAGCGACCATAGTGTTTTAGCAAAAGGTGAAGGGTGCTTGTCTCCTTTCTCACAGGGAACAATAGCTTTGAGTCAAGACACTTCTGAAGTTCACAGGTATAACACATGGGGAACAGTATAATGGGCAAGTATCTTCTTCCATACCGACCTGCTTCCCGCCCAACCTGCAAAAGATTAAAAAAAAGGAATCAGCAGAAAGAGAGTGAGAAACACGGAGCGACATCAAAGCTGGAGAAGAATTTGGGTCTCCAAAGAACACATCAAACGCGAGGGGAGGCAAGGGGGCGGGATAGCTTGGCTTGAATGTGTGTCCATGAACATGAACGATGGTGCGTGCCTCTTAACATGACACCAAGTTGCATCTAGGCTATGCCGCTGCAACCGAAGTGTAAGAAGAAAAGGAGGCTGTCAGCTCTGATAAACAGTATTGAGCGTGTGTGTGTGTGTGTGTGTGTGGGTGTGCTTCCTCTGGTTCCGGAAGGCCTCGTCAGCACCCAGAGAGCTCTTCAGCACAGCGGCTGCCAAGGAGACGATCGGAGGGTGGCCCCGCAGCCCACGCACACGCTCACGCATACTCACCCTGCCACATCAGGGCTCGTATAATGGTAGGGCACAGCCTCGCACAAACACACACACACACACACACACACAGACACAGGCACACACACACACACACACACAGACCTAACACTTCTTTTTCTTTTAGAGTGGATATTGATTGTTTTAAACAGAGCATTTAAAACGCAAATGCTATTCCTTGGGATCGGAGCACACCCACACATGATTTCCCCCGTGACACACACCAGCAGTGCGAGCACATATGCACACACATACACACACACACACACAGACACACACAGAAATGCACAAACAAACTGCAATACATTAAGAGAAACATTCATGACATTGCTGTAAAACCATCTGCGAGCAACCACACAATCACCTCTGATTCAGTGGGCCTTTGTCAGAACAAAAAGTGACCTTTGCCCTGCTTTAACCCGGCGTGTCTGCGGCGCTTCAGACCTGCTGTTTTGGCTGGGCTCAGTAACAATAGTATTGGTGGAAAAAGAAAGGCTACTTCAGTGGAAACTCTGTAAAGTATTCCAGTCAGAGGTTTGTGTCTGCTGGACCTTCTGGCTCCTCTTCTTCCTTTCTTTTCATTCTTCTTCCCTTTTCTCTGTTATTTTGGCCCTCTGTGGGAGAAGCACTTGTGCGCCTGTATCTTTCCTGTCGACCTCATCTCACTGGGTCTCTGCTTGCCTGCCTCTTACTGTCTGCATATCTGTCTGCAGTTCTGCCTGTGTGTTTGTCTTGCTTTGTGTTTATTTCTTCCTGGTCTTGGTCAGTAATAATGGAGGTTGATCTGCAGTGCATAACTACTTCCTGAGTATACCTTGAGTCTTCAGAATCACACTGCCTTACTTCAGATCATTTCCTAGATTAGGTATTTTAAATGTGGATACGGTTATTCAGGCCTGTATGTGTAGCTCTTCTAGACTTTTAAACATAACTTGCTCAAATTTAGATCAAATTTTGGTTCAGAGTTCACGTTCCCCATTTTGTACTCACTGTTTTTCTCACCATGGGATTAGGGTATGTGTAAATACAAATAAATATTTATGTGCGTGTGTGTCTTATAATTAGTATTATTGTTCATTTAAGTAGCAGTAGTAGTAAAGTGTTTATTATTATTATGGTTGTTATTGTAATGCTGTTTATTTAGTGCACTGATGTGAGCTACAAAAGCTTCTCTCAGCTGACAGCGGGTCGGGGTGTGTCACACCCGGTCCAAGTGGCCAGTTCATCCCAGCGTCATGAATCTGTTCATGGCGTATTTATTCATCATTACAGCATCCACTTACCGCTATCCCGGTGCGATAACCCCTCCTTCTCAAGTTTCTTCTCATTCTTCTGATGACCCGACAGATCCCGACAGATCCTACATTTAGGGCTCCAAAATATCGAAAATCTGAATTCTGACATCATAAAAATCCTAAATACATACATTAGGTTGTGTTCACACTGCAGGAAAAATCGGACCCAGGTCTGAGATTTTTCATCCTATGTGACCTTTCATGGCGGTGTGAACAGAACCAAAAAAAACACAAGTAATCCGATCCAAGAAAAAAAATCAGAATTGAGAATAAAACCGGCAGTGTGAATGAAGCCATACTCAGTTGATCATAAATAACAGTTAACCCTGAATTTCTAACCAAAGGCAAAGATGTGAATGAAAGTAAAAATCAGTTTATTTGATTCTAGATTAAGGCGGTCCAATTGATTCATCGACATCGACGAACATATCGATCTCAAAAAAACAGAATTCTTTGTAGAAAGCAGAATCCACGTTTCCCTCATTAATGGACGTTGTCCTCACCCTGAATTAAAAAGCAGTGTTTGGTTTATGCCGGATGTAACAAGTCCCCTTCCTCCGAAATAATTCAACTTTCCACTCATCTTTCCACACAAAGGGTCTGAGGGTCACCAAGTTGTGTTGTGGCAAAATTCAGTCTAGCCTTGTTGGGTTAGCAGTGGTTTTTGTCACGGCACTCTTGGTGGCGTGACGAAAACCAGGCATGTTTTTTTTTTGTCATCCTCTTGGAGGGATTCTGCACCGTCTAGGAAGGGCCATTGTTCCAACTCTTCTCCATTTGCAGATAAATGAGTAATTAATGCAGTTTGGTATTATATTTTCCCATTTAGTCTCTGAATGGGAAAATGCCTTTTCACACAGGCTCAATTGGTATTCCATAACTTTTTGGGTTAAACGATTAGAATGATCATTTAAAAGCTGTATTTTGAGTTTCCCCATGTTGGTAGGACACCCACGAAAATAGAAGAAACGAAAGCGGTCAAGCACTTTTTCACTAGATTTAGATAGATATATTCTCTAAATAGAATTTAGAGAATATATTTATCATTACATAAACTATAATTCTGAAACACAATAAGAAACTTAACACAGAATACAGGTGAGGTGCCGGTGAGTCTGCTCTCCGCTAATTACTGAAAATTTACAGTTAAAACCTTTTCAATGTTGCTCACCTTCAAGTTTTTAGATTACAGCTGAAAATAAAGCCTCAGAGGGTTATTTGGTTGATGATGACGAAAAATGTTGTCATCTTGCATCCTTCACTGTTCACCAGAAAGAAGATAAGGAAAGACTTCAGAACAAGTGGGGCAAAGGGAACTTTCATTTCCCAAAAATTGAAAAACAACAAGTTACTGCGTCGGAAAGATTCAGCAGCAAATATATGACACCCTAGTGTGATATATGATATATGATACTGATAAAGATGTAGGAGTTGGAAAAGCTGACCGTAACCTGATAATAATATGCATAGTGATGTGTCATTTCATGCCAGTGTCTAACGATGGATCCCAATCACAGACACGGTTGCATCCCACATTTAAGTTTACATTTATCACTTATCATGGGTGACTTGCACTTAAATAAACAGCAGACATGGACATACAAAACGCCAACGCACATGACCCCAGGATGTGACCAGAATTTTTCCATCCACTTCGCCCCCTCAACGTCCTCCACGAAGGCACCACTACCACAGCAGAACAGGAAATCTTCTCCGTGAGCAACAACGTGAAGCTACAACACAGAATAAAGATGAAGCAAGTATTGCCATCAATATTAATAGAATTTAGATTGAATACAACTTCCTCCTTGCTGCCACATGCAACCTGGGTGCTGAAAAGTGTCTGAGAGGCATTAGATAAAATCTATTCATTATGTGGCATTCACCCGGCTGATCAAGGGTACCAACCTGTTGGAGATTCAGTACTAATGTGATTAGGTTTGATGTTGCAGATGACTTGCCC
>VRLP01010121.1:0-10582 GCA_009660295.1 Lophius piscatorius
ATCATCATGTGTTCATCATCATGTTCATCATCATGTGTTCATCCTGTGTTCATCATGTGTTCATCATGTGTTCATCATCATGTTTATCATCATGTGTTCATCATCATGTTCATCATGTGTTCATTATCATGTGTTCATCATCATGTGTTCATCATCATGTTCATCATGTGTTCATCATCATGTGTTCATCATCATGTGTTCATCATCATGTGTTCATCATGTGTTCATCATCATGTGTTCATCATCATGTTCATCATTATGTTTATCATCATGTGTTCATCATGTGTTTATCAATATGAGGATGAAGACATGATGATGATGAGGTTCTGATCTTCACGTGATGATGATCAGAACCTTCAGTCTGGGCTGCACACACCCGTCCAGAACTTTCAGTGATGTCACTACATTAACCTGATTAACGTTAGAGTGGGCTTCAGGCGTCGGGCATCAGGCGTCAGAATCTTTGGGCTCCAGCGGTTCAGAAGCGTCCAGAACCTCTGAAGATGTCTCGGCGCTGACCTTCAGCCTGTCAGTGTGGGCCGGCGCCGCATACCGTCAGAATCCAGCGGCATATGTTTCTACTTAAAGTGATGGCTCCAGGATGAATGTTCGTGCCGGGCCTCGTAGAACATGTCACCCATCATTAATCACGTCGGCCCGTCTGTGGGGCCTCGCCGTCAGAACCGCTCTTCACTTCTGAGGTCCCGCAGAACTATGTTTAAAAAAACATTCCCTGTGATTGTTTTGGGCCTCCTGATGGTATTAGCTGTCAAACCGTAAAGAGCCGGTTCTGGACAGACGAGGTGTGGACTGAGCCGGAGCTGATGGGAGAAATATGGAGGTTCTGTTTTTACACGACCGGGTCATAAATATGAGCATCAGAACCCGTGAATAATCTGAGATAGTGAATAAAAACATTCTGGATCGCATGAATCCTTTACCAACAAGAATCAGTTCCACTCCTGCAGGAGACGCTTCATGGATGAAGCGGGTGGAGGAGGTGGAGGCGGAGGAGGTGGAGGAGGGGGAGGGTTGGAGGTGGGGGTCGTTTTGTGTTCCTGGTAACAGGCTGCAGCGGTGGTACCGGCAGAGCAGAAGCACATCAATGGGCTTAGCTGCAGCATTAGTGGGTTCTGAAAGAAGTTCTGACTGCAGCAGGAGACGGCGCCGATGGATCGCCTCCTGCTGGTGGATGAACACGTTTATCCTTCTTACGTCCTCAGAACTATTTATGCATCATGGAAGTAAATAAATCTTCCAGACGCGTCCAACAACTTTTGACTTTTTTAATTTATTGTCCTGGAAACAATATTAGACTTTAATAAAACATTTAGTTCATGTCAAGGTCAAAGGTCATAGTGTGAGACTCTTTCTCCCTCTAGTGGACACAGGTGGTATTTTACAGACAAAATCCCATTTCTGTCCCATGTTGGGTCCATTGTCTGTCCAGCTGGTCCAAATGGACACATAGTAACAGATTACTCATACACAGTAACAGATTACTCACACATAGAAACAGATTACTCACACATAGTAACAGATTACTCACACACAGTAACAGATTACTCACACATAGTAACAGATTACTCACACATAGAAACAGATTACTCACACATGGTAACAGATTACTCACACATAGAAACAGATTACTCACACACAGTAACAGACTACTCACACACAGTTTTTGATTACTCAAACATAGTAACATATTACTCACACATAGAAACAGATTACTCACACATAGTAACAGATTACTCACACACAGTAACAGATTACTCACACACAGTAATAGACTACTCACACACAGTAACAGACTACTCACACACAGTAACAGATTACTCACACATAGTAATAGGTTTACTCACACATAGAAACAGATTACTCACACATAGAAACAGATTACTCACACATAGTAACATATTACTCACACACAGTAACAGACTACTCACACACAGTAACAGATTACTCACACATAGTAACAGATTACCTACACATAGTAACATATTACTCACACATAGAAACAGATTAATAACACATAGTAACATACTACTCACACACAGCAACAGATTACTCACACATAGTAACATATTATTCGCACATAGTAACAGATTACTCACACACAGTAACAGATTACTCACACACAGAAACAGATTACTCACACACAGCAACAGATTAATCACACATAGTAACAGACTACTCACACACAGCAACAGATTACTCACACATAGTAACAGATTACTCACACACAGTAACAGATTGTCCACAGACACTAAGGCGGTGCAGATACACCTGATAGCGGTGGCGATGTTTGAAGGTTATTCTCTCGATGTCGTTCAGACCAAACATGATTTAGTCAATGAGCAGAAAAGGTCAAATATCACACAAGTATGAGTTTGTGTGTGAATTGTTATCTTTTTGTACTGGATGCTGAGACAGTGACAGAGAAAGCATATTTCATTGTTCTTAATAGCTGATATTTTCACTTCAGAACAAATCGGGGCATTATGGTGAGATGCAGAGTTCGGCCCGTCTCATAATTGCTTTCTCAAAGAGCAGCCTTGGAAGTAATTAGAGGTCGGGGTAGAAACACTCTTTAGATAATCAGCCCGACATAAAAAACTCTTAGGGCTATTTTCTGTTTTCACTTTGACTCTGCGAGGGAAATACACTTCTCCCGCTCTATCCCCGGTCTTCCCTCTGTAACCCAGCGGTTCTGAGGATCCATCAGAACAAAGGTCATCATGTGGTTCTGCATGTTCAAGCCGTCCACTAAACAAAACTGGGAACTTCTTCTTCAGCAAAACTCTTTTTTGGGTTTTTTCTTCAGCAGAATAAACATCATTTTATGATTTGACCTTTAATTATGGGATATTGACAGAGACGTGATCGAGAGTGAACGTTACTACGGAGACGAACCCGTCTTTAGTGATTGGATGAAGAAGAGGAGGGGGGAAGGCTGACAGGTGTATTCTGCTGAGTATATTACCAATTATGAGTTCATCACAGCTCAGAAAATTATTTTCTTCACATTTCCTCCTGAGTGACCTTCAGTCGACGAGTCTGACACGACTGATGAGTGAGTCTGAAAACAAATCACCCTACGGACACGGCCAGAACCTTTCATGGGTTCTCCAGGATACTTTTAATATATTTCATATAATAAGTAATAATAATAACTTTTGTTTCTATTTTGTTAATCAGGGAGTGGAAATGAGCTCCAACATGCTCTACGCTGACGATACACAGGTGTACGCTGATGATACACAGGTGTACGCTGACGATACACAGGTGTATGCTGAAGATACACAAGTGTACGGTGACGATACACAGGTGTACGCTGATGATACACAGGTGTACGCTGAAGATACACAGGTGTACGCTGAAGATACACAGGTGTACGCTGATGATACACAGGTGTACGCTGAAGATACACAGGTGTACGCTTATGATACACAGGTGTACGCTTATGATACACAGGTGTACGCTGATGATACACAGGTGTACGCTGAAGATACACAGGTGTATGCTGAAGATACACAGGTGTATGCTGAAGATACACAGGTGTACTAAATAATTTATGTAGATTTTTATATTTGTTATACAAATCGTTTTGCTTATAGTTTCTTTAAATTGGCTTTGATCTATTTATTTCATTTTTTGCGGCCCTCATGAAAATCCTTCTGACATGTTTTTTTAATAAAAACAAGAACTGTGAAGAAAAAGCTCCTTTTTTCTCTCCGCGTCTGTTCGGACGGTTCGAGGAGAGAAAGAAATGAAAACACTTCCAGTCGTCACACTTTTATTTACGCTTCGTTTAATTTATTTAGACCTTTCAGCTCCAACGATTGAAGCGCCACTCCTGGATCTTTGTTTCCACAAAGAGAGGAAGACGGCGTCCGTCTTAATTTTGTTATTTCCCATTAAGACCTGAAAAAAACATCAAAGGGAGGATGATTTAATTAACAGCGTGAGAGCGTCTGATTCCTGCAAACTACTCTCTGCTGAGAACCAGAGACTTATCAGGCCGCCGCAGACGCCTCCGCCGCCGCCGCCAAACACCTCCACACGAGTTGTGTCGCCACGAGGAAGAGGAGGAAACGTCTCCGCGAGACAGAATGATCCACTTCATCAAGTGTTTCCAGTTTACGGTCCCCGCTGCGCAAAATGAACGCCGTTTTCTTCTGGTGGCGGTGGAGCGGGTTCTGAAGGAGGCGGAGCCTTAAGAGTCCCAGGTGGAGAATAATTGATTGTTTTTGGTCAGATGATCAGTACCAGCGAACCCGTAGAACCAGTAGAACCCCTAGATCCTGTAGAACCCCTGGAACCTGTAGAACCTGTAGAACCAGTACAACCAGTACAACCAGTAGAACCTCGGTCATCAGAATTGACAGAAGTCAATTTGAAAATAAAGTTTGTCTTTAGAGACTCCAAGACTTTTAAGCACATGATGAATGATTAACGGCGAGCTTTCCGCCAGGCTCCGCCCTCTACTGTAAATAAGAGGCAGAGCGGTACGACGTGTGGCGATGCCGGTTCTTCTCGACCTTGTCACTGATGGACTTCTGCCGTCATGAGCGGAACCAGAACATGAATCTGAAAGAATGATCAGAGATGACAGAGGAGGCGGAGTCACAGAAGAAGAAGAATGACGCGTCTCATATCACACCGACAGAATGTTTGCTTTACGGGCTCCAGCCCGACCGGTACCACCTCAGTCACATGAAGACAGTTCTGCAGGCCAAATGGGTCGGTTCCGGCCCACTCTTCACGAGAAGAACTCAATTATTCTAATAATCGGCTGCATTAACCGTCGGCTGATGAGTCGCCGCAGCAGAGTCTGGAACGAAAGACGGCGGCGGCGTTGATGTGAGATAGACACTCAGTTGATTGGCACCTCCTTGAGTCTGACAGGCGGGTCTTTGATTTCACTCGCTGTCAATATCATGGATCTGTTTTTCTTTGATAGAGTCAAATCTTCTTCTCTCTGAGCGGCGGGGAGGAAAACGCTGGAGCTCGTTTTGGTGCATAAAACATGCTAACGTTTGTAGTGTAGCTAACGTTTGTAGTGTAGCTAACGTTTGTAGTGTAGCTAACGTTTGTAGTGTAGCTAACGTTTGTAGTGTAGCTAACATTTGTAGTGTAGCTAACATTTGTGGAGTTACTAACGCTAGTAATGTTGCTAGCAGCCATTGTTGTTTCTACAGGTAAATAATAGTTTGTCAACAATAAAAACTTCAAAGTTATTTTCATAAAAGTATTTATATGTAGGTTTAAGTTTGTATGTTAAAAAAAATCATCTTCATAGTTTTAAGTTTAAAGGTTCTTCTTTCCAACCAGGTTTTAACTGGATCAGCACCAGAGTTCTGTCCAACCCACCAGACACACAGAACCGTCTCAATGCATAAATGTTTCCAAATGAATTATATGACATTTAAAAGTTAGATGATTAAATTATATACAAATCTTTATTAATAAAAAAGTATTCCAGTCTAAAATGGTTAAAAAAAGTATATACTATTATATATATATATATATATATATACTTTATACTATAAAAGTAAATATTAGTAGAATACAAGTTTAGGAACAAGTATAAACTGATAAAACGTATCAGGAATAAAGGTTTAAACATATAAAAGTAAAAGCCAGTGTTAAAGTAAAAAGTAGTAAAAATATAACTCTTTTTATAATTTATGTTTTTATTTTTCATACGACTTCTTTTTATTCTCACAGTGAAGACTTTTATGTCCCCAAAGGTTGTTTTTTTTTAGCGGTTAATGAAATATAAACTTAAATAGAATCAGAATAGAATAAAACATGACGTCGTGTTCAAACGTCAAAAAGTCTTTTTTAAGTGACATTTAACATTAATTAAAGTATAAACAGAACTTAGTGAAACATGTCAGTAATAGAAGAGACGTAAAAGCCCTCAGAGAACCCAAACCTCAAACCCAACAGAACCAAAGGTTCGGGAAACATTCCTCATACAAAGAGAAATGTGGAAGAAATATTTCCTCCATGTGTGAAAAAATGATGGAATGCCGGTCCCATCATCCTGAAACAGAACTTCCTGTTAGAGGAACCAGAACTTCCTGTTAGAGGAACCAGAACTTTTGTCTCGGATTAAAACTGATTTTCTCCAGACGTAGAAAAGAGATGAAAACGAGACGATTCTGAGAATCTCTGACCGATTATTGATCAAACAGCTGAAGATGATGATGATGATGGTTCTAGATCCAGCAGGAACCGACCCAGAACCAGGACTCAAACCTCACTAACGGGTTCTGATCCGTGAATGAGATCGTTCAGTAGAAGCGATGCGACATAGAAGCTGACCGCTGAGAAGAGAGATCCTTTATTACCTGGATTCCAGGAGTTCCATCTTTGTAGCTGCCAGTTTTTTGCAGTGCAGTGAATCAAACTGGACGCCGCTGCACAGATAATGAGGAAGAGGCTTCAGCTGCTTTCCATGATGGAGGCGACAGCAGAGAGACAAACGGCGCCGCCGCCGCTACATCCTGTGTCACGTTAGACACAAATTCATTACTCTGACCCGTCGCCCCCAATTATTATGGAAAACAAGAATGAATCAAATTAACGCTGAAGAGGCGGCGGGACGCGGCGGCTCGCCTGTGCAGCCGCCAGATCGGGCCGCGGGAACGGAGAGGGTAATAAACAAGGTGCCGCCGCGTTGGTCGTATATCTCGCCGTCATTGATGATTAGCTCTGTTTTCCCTCGGCTATACGTTACTGTTACTGCCGCCGACAGGAAGTGGATGCGAAGGTACCGCGAAGCCCATCCTTCAGCGGGTAACTGGCGGATTGAGAACCTCGCAGCACTGGCGGCGGCGGCAGCGGCGGGATTCTGGTGCCTGAGTCATCCGAGCTACACTAAAAGTGTAATCTGTAATATGAGAAGGACGAGGCGGCGCTTGTTTGAGGATTCAAGTACAGTCATATAGAAGCAGTGGTACACTTAAGTACGCGTCTGAGGTACTCTGTACTTGTACTGAACTTGAATATGTGTTTTGGTAAAAATAAACATTAAATCTCCCCCTAGTGAGTAAAATAAGAACAACCAGAGTCCAGGATGACATTTATCAGCGACGTCTCCTCAGGTCCGTTTCTGTTCCCAGAATCAGACCAACGGCTGGGAAACCATCTCCCAAAATCACTCCAGTCCTTCCTCACACTGAGGGTCTACGTGGGGATAAAATATGAACATGTTTCACGAAAGAGTTTTTGAGTTATCGCGTTAACACGAGGGATCGGGGGCGGACAGGGCGGCTACGATGATGGTTCCATAATGTCCCCGACTTCTTATAAAGAAATCGCAGAAACGATCCGGTCGGATAAACTGACTTTTTTTCAGACGATGTATTTTAAACATCTGGTTACAACTTCTTAAATTCTCGATAAAAGTATTTCCTGTCAACTTAAAGACATATTTCATCTAAAATACTTAAATCACACTTTCTAATCTTATTTCTAGAATGAGACGATCTTTAAACGTCACTATTGTAAAACTTATACCGTTAAAAACGTTTAACGCGTGTACTTCTTCTGAGATGAAGATGTACTCACTTTTCTTCCTAATATATATAAAATATATTTGAAGATTAGATTACCTCACCTTTTAACATTAGTGCCGTAACAGCAGCACAAAGACGTCCTATAACAGTAAAACACCGAGCGGAACCATTCTGCTGTACAATCAGTACTTGTACTTTGATACTTTTTGTTTTTTAACGCAGGTCTTTACCTCGTAGTGAAGTACTTTCACAGCGTGCTATTAGTACTTTTACTCAGTTATATTTGTAATCATAATATCATCTGTATTGCATAATTACTCAAAATCAGCTTAAACAGGAATATCTGAGTCAAAATATCACAGAACTTTACGACGGAAAAAAATGCAGTGAATTTTTTTTTTCTGACAATGTATATCCATAATTGAAACCTGACTTTAGTATTTTAGTTTAAGTCACGTGACATGAATGTAAACGTGTTTTTATGACTTTTGATTTTGATGAGACCTTCGATCCTGCCGACAACGCCACATCTGTGCTTACAGTAAATAGATTTCCGGTCGGGACTTTGTGGATTTGGGTTTTTATTGGTGAAATAAAACAACGTATAATAAGAATCAGATCTTTACTTTTACCTCACGGACACCTTTACTTTACCTGAAAGTAAAGTAGAGTCCGTTTCAGCGGTTCGGGTTTATCCTCCCGCAGAATCGGGTAAACGCATGAATCTGAATGTCGGGGTCCGGCCCCGCCTCCTCCTTCCTCCTCCCTCCTCCTCCCTCGTCCTCCCTCCTCCTCCCTCCTCCCTCCTCTTCTTCAGCCGTCTTACAAATATTTGGTCGGCCGCTCGGACCGAATACAGGATTAGTCTCGCTCTTCAGTGTTCAACAAACTGTTTGCAGTATCGGCGGCGGAGGTTTTAGCGCCGGGCCCAGACGCTCCGCGTCCCCATGTGCAAAGACGCTTTAAAGGTTTTCTTTCCCAGAATGCCACAGAGCCTCCTCCGGGGAACGCTATTAATTTTTCACTGGAGCCTCCTCTGAATAATGAATCCGTCCTCTTTACCCGGCTGATAAGTCCTCTGAATGTCTAAAAGGGTTTTCTTTCAGAGAGAAGACCTGTTCCTGCTTAACATCTTTAATTCATCCGCCGCCTCTCAGCGCCGCGAGAGTCACGTATCGCCAGCCAACATGAAAGCGCCGCCTTCCATGAGTCGCGGCTTTGCTTCTGGGTCGGATGATGGCCGTGCCAATCTCCCCGCCGGTGGAGGTTCAGAGATCTGCCTTTAACCTCGGCTGACAGAAAAGCTCTCAGTGAAATCACGCCGCCGCCGTTAATGTTTCAGTCGCCGCTGAGTGCAGCCATCGCAGCAGCAGCGGAGGCGCCGCGAGTTCTGTCCGAAAAAGAGTTTTCCTTTTTTTTCAAATGAGTATAAAAAGAGAAAAACACGACCCAGTCAGATCTCCTCGAGTCAATCTTACCTAAAATCAATCCACTTCTTCCTCTCATGAAAAAAGAATGAAAAAGATCCATGGAATGTTTTTACAGTAACAGTCCTACTGTAAAAACAGTCTGTTTTTACAATAAAGATAGAATTATCGTAGCGAAACATGAGATAAACGAGATCTGGATGAGCTCCCCTAGTGGAACGAATATGCAACTGACCTGTCCTAAAATCACTCCACTTCTTCCTCGTAGAAGTTCTACGAGGGGAGAAAAGTTTGAAGATGATCCACTGAAACGGTTTTCCAGTTATCGCGTTAACCCGGTCGGTTCTGTTTTATCCGAGGCGGTCGGTTTGGTACCGTTACGTGTTTCGTAACATTTAAAAGAGAATAGAATAAAAATAATAAGCGGTTGGGGTCGTGATGTCACAATGTGGCGACGCTCTTTTGATCTTGAGCCCTGAAATGGTTTCTGAAGGGTGTGCGGCCGCCGCCGCCACCTCTTCCAGGTTGACCCAGACGTTTTGGGGTTGTTATAATGTTTACGTCGGGTTCTGTTGGGTCTCTCGGAGTGATTTCATGTTTTAATCAGGATTCTGTTTGGTTCTGCTTATAAAATAATGGAATTATAAAATAATGTGTTTTATGAGCTTAATATACTTTACATTATTTATATTCGTTATTACTCTTTCACTTCTGGCTGGGAAACTTTCACCTGAGATTCTCAACAGTCTCAGAAGAGACGAGAGGAGCTCTGGTGAAATAACGGCGAGGAGGAAATGGCTTCTCTGATTGGGTTCTGATGAGGAGAACGCTCCAGCGGCCCCAAACCTCCACAGAGGAGGTGCAGCTGATGGAAATTGCCACGCAACTATGTTGCTCCAGAGACTTCCAGCAACCCATTGACCTCGATGTCTTTTCTGTCGTGTCGCCCGGAGCGCTACCTCTCAGACATTAACCGTCCTTGCCGTGATGTGGCGTTCCCGTCGGCCTCCAGGGACGCCGGTATATTCTTCCCGAGGGCCGTCTTCTTTGTGTCTAGCATGACAAACGCCCACGAGGAGGCGGGACGTCACTCCGCCTCCGCCTGGCGTCTGCTGTCCTCTTTAATGTCCACGTCTCTGAGCAGAGCCTCGGGACGGCGTGGCGAGGGAGAGGAAACCGGAACGACAGAAAAAGAGCGTCAGTGTCAGTTGTTGGGAAAATTACCAGGACTTCCTGGCTCTCGCCACCACCGATGACATCATCACCACAGCCGGCGTCGTCCTGCAGATTACTGTTGTGTTTGTTTTTGTGTGTGTGTGTGTGTGTTTGTGTTTGTGTTTGTGTGTGTGTGCGTGTGTGTGTGTGTATGTGTGTGTGTGTGTGTGTGTGTGTATGTTTGTGTGTGTGTGTGTGTGCGCGTGTGTGTGTGTATGTGTGTGTGTGTGTATGTTTGTGTGTGTGTGTATGTTTGTGTTTGTGTGTGTGTGTGTGTTTGTGTGTGTTTGTGTGTGTGTGTGTTTGTGTGTGTGTGTGTGTGTGTGTGTGTGTGTGTGTGTGTGTGTGTGTGTGTGTGTTTGTGTGTGTGTGTGTGTGTGTGTGTGTGTGTGTGTGTGTGTGTGTGTG
>VRLP01010122.1:0-10578 GCA_009660295.1 Lophius piscatorius
TCCTTTTTAGCAGAACCTATAACCTTAATTAACATAGCTGCTTTTTGGTCAGGCTTTTATATAGTTATTATTTTATTTTTTATTGATGCTTTTATCTGCTTTTACTTTGTAGCACTTTGAGATTTGATCCAAATGTAAAGTGCGTTATAAATTAAATGTATTATTATTATTATTATTATTATTATATGAGACATATATGAGACATATATGAGACATATATAACATACATAACACATATATAACACATATATGAGACATATATAACACATATATAACACATATATGAGACATACATAACATATATATAATTTATATAACATATATGACACATATATAACACATTTATAACACATATATGTGTTATATATGAGACATAAATGAGACATATATAACATATATAACACATACATAACACATATATGAGACATATATGAGACATATATAACATATATAACACATATATAACATATATAACACAGATATCACACATATATGAGACATATATGAGACATATATAACACATATATGAGAAATATATAACACATATATAACACATACATAACACATTTATAACACAGAGGTATTCATGATTGCATTTTCATATTTTTGTTAAACCCACTGTGTAACATTTCATGGTTAGGAAAGGTGTTGACAGCAGGAAATGTTTTGCTTCAAGTTGTATCCTGGGAAAATTAAGCTTCATGCTTCACCTCAGCACAGATTAATTAGAGGGAGTTCCTTGAACACACCAGCAGTAATACACCCTGTTAAGGTGCACAAGCACACCTCAATGTAATCTTTAGAACTACTAATACTACTGATAATTATAATTTCTCAAATAACCTCCGCCTACTTTTCTTGTTTCTAACTGACAACGTTCGGAACTTTAACATTAGAGTGAAAAAAATCTGATGACAAAATCTATAATATGAAAAATTACTGTGATTTTCAGGAATCGTTAAACCTTTTACTCATAAATATTTTCATTACATTTTCCACAACGGGAAGGTCTGTTACTTGCGTTATCGTTGGGAAAAGCATCCATCACAGACAGATTTATCAAATGTACAACGAATACGGACATTTAGTTGATCGCATTCATATTCGGGAAAACATAGATACAATTCTGCACTCTCCGTCTTGAACCCCTGATGCCCCACAAACATGCTGGAATTGAAAGTGTGTAGGGAAATTCACTGAAATATGACCGATAGAAGGTGGATGTCAAATCCCACATCTAGAAGAGAAAGAAAAGAATTGTAAATAAGTAAATGAATGAATTAATGTATAAAATAATATAGTTAGATCCAACCTGTGTAAGATTAACGACTCTAAGTAATCCAGGAAAGTTCCCCATAGCTTTTAAAATTTGACTTTTAGGTTGTCCATCAGCCACTCAGCCTGGGTGGAGTCAGGCGAGCGTCAAAGTTTTCAAATGTTTTTCCCTGGGAAGTCCTGGGCATTGAGTCTGTGCCAGTCTTAACCCAGTACCACATTCAATGCTTTAAGGATCTCAGTCCTCATAGAGCCTGCAGACTCTTAATGAATCTCAGTTTGTCATCACTGTCTGATCAGATTCTCGTGAACGACCAGAGTAATATTAGCCAGATTTATAACAACAGAATACCTTTAGCACTGGAAGAAATCCACTAATAACGTTCTCAACTGTGTGAGAGGATACAATCAGCACAATCCCAGATTAAATGACTGCAACATCTAATAGGCTCCAGCTCAGAGCGGATGTGATATAAGTAATGCCAACTGATGAATATTTCTCACCTATCTCCCTTCAAGCAGCACCTGGACATTCTGCAGGCAGCATTGACTGTTAAAAAAACCCGTAGTAAATAAGTATTTGATTGGGTTTAGTGTTTAAACTAGTTTGATTTCGTACGAACGCAGATAAACATCATGCAGCTAGTTAGAGGATCGCCGTGATTGTCGATAAGGTCAGAACCAAAGGGTGGGGCTATACTGCTCCATTTGACTGAACAATCTTCAGTAACACCATGCTATATTTTAGTAAGAAGCATTTATCTGATCATGCTGAGTTACACTGATGATACAAACTGAACATTTCATCTTATCCTCTTCAAATTAAAAGTCCTCTAGGAACTCCTTCATTTCTTAACAAGGCTTTTACTGTGAAACATTTGTTGGAACATCTTGCAGAAAACGCATTCTTTTGAAATCTTTCCAGAAATGATGATCACACATTAAACCTCGGTACACCAGTATGTTGCTGGGATTAATCTCATTCTCCCTCTGGCCTAACCTTAACTCTAACATCATCACTGGCCTCCATCTCAATTCTCGTATATATAAATCTCAGGAGCGATGAAAGGGAAGCAAGACTAACTCGGCTTGGTCCGTCATCCAGACTGGAAATGATTCTGTTTGTAAGGCAGAATGTTAAAACTTTGAACTTAAGTTTTAGTGTTGTCTGAAGACAGTGTCATGAGGTTTGTGATGTGCCACTTTCTGCTGTTTCCTCTGATGACGATGAAAAGATGTTCATACTGGAAGCTGCATGGACTCAAAGGCCTGGTTGTGTTTAGGTTGTGTTTAAAATTCTGCGCTAATCTTGATGTGAAAGTGGTTAAAGTTATGGTCAAGACTAGATCTGAAACTCGTGGTTCCAGACTTAGATCTGAAACTTGTAGCTGATGCATCTTTGATCGATCCATAGAAAAATGAACTGTTAATAGAATCAATCAGATTTATTAACGTAAACCCATTATGAAAATTAGATGTGAGACTCATAAAATCCTTAATTTTGAATGAGGGTGATGTTTGGATTGTTTGGGTTCCTCGTCAGATTCAAAAGGAATAATATTTTTGAATTGAATGTTTTTTTAGGGAAGGCTGGGAAGGTTAGAAACCCCCTCAACATATTTCGACCCTTTAGACACATATTCACACATTCTTGTTTGATGAAATAACCTCCTCTTTGTTCTCTTTGTGTATCTTCTCAAGGACTCATGGTGATCTGGTGAGTGGCCTCTACCATCAGATCCTGCTGTCCCTCCAAAAGGTTCTTTCTGACCCGGTGAGACCACTCTGCTCCCACTATGGAGCTGTGGTGGGGCTTCACGCTTTGGGGTGGAAGGTAAGATCTTCGCTTCATTACTTTTAGTCTAACCGGTCTGGTTCTTTCAGCATGTACAGATTAAAGTTTAGGGAGGACCTACATGATGTAGGTATAAATATAAATAATAAATATGTATTTTTTTCAGATTTCACCTAATGCAGAAGTCAAAGAACAATTCAGCCCTCTTTCTCTGCACCTAAATATCAACAATCTTGTGTGGTAGCTCCTATATGGATACCATTGTGTCCGTTTTGTTTAAGAAAAGTAGGAAGTTACTATCCTGCAATGGTAACGAATCCTTGAATAAGTCATAATCCAGACAATGAGCTGGATAACCACCAAGGTCTAATGGCTTATATAATACTATACCTCAAGGACGGGGTAATTAATCCAAAATCGACATATAGAACCTCTAACCGACATTTTTTTACTCTGTTTCCCCCAAACTGTGGTACCTAACATGTAAAAGACACGCAGGGAGAAAGAACTGCTGAACTAGAACCAGCTTAGAGTTACACAACCACCTCTGATCTGGGGTCCGGTAGAATCAGTGCAGTGTATAAATGTTAAATGGAACCTGTACGTATCAGATTTTCCTGACGATCATCATCGGATGATCACACAGGTAATAATGATAATAATCCTTTAGCAATTGAGATCAAAGTTTAATATAATCAGACAGAGAAACCAACAAAAACATCACCTCCTAGATGGAGGTGAGTTTATGTCTTCATATGCATGTAGACCAAATGACTGCTCTGATTGATTTCCATAAATATTGTTGTCTTATACTATATTTTCTTCTCTTTTGTCTCCTCCATATGAATTGCTTCCCTCTCATGTCTCAGTCAATCTGACAGTATCATCATTAACCCACTTGTGTGTGCGTGTGTGTGCGTGTGTGTGTGTGTGTGTGTGTGTGTGTGTGTGTGTTTGCTGATAGGCTGTGGAGAGAGTGCTCTTTCCACACCTTCCCGCCTACTGGGCCAACCTGCAGGCTGTGCTGGATGACTACTCTGTTTCCAATGCCCAGGTCAAAGCAGATGGACATAAGGTCTACGGAGCCATCCTGGTCGGTGCTGCACCCAGAAACTTTTCACCTTGTATGATGTGATAGAACATGTGAGACTAGGAAAGGAGAGAAATTAAATACAATCCAAGAAATAAGCTCATACTATATTTGTTTTGCTGCTTGTAAAATGAAAATCAGTTCATATAATAGATGGGTAAGAACAGAAATAATAGCTTTAATTAATAAATGTATGGGAGAGGGGATTTCAATAAAAAAAATTATAACATTTTTCAAAAAAGAAAGGGGGAATACAGCATCTTCATTCTTCACTCTACTTCCTCTTCAGTCTCCCAATAAGAATACAGAAATATGTTAAAGTTCAAACCAGTTTAAACAAACCAGTTTACCTGAAGAAAGAGGTTGATTGGGCATTTTGTTTAAATATTTGGATGCAGCACACAGTAAAGTATCTCTGTCCTCAACAAACCTTTAACCTGAACAAGCCTCAGCAGAGCAGCAAGTATCTGAATGGGAATGTGGCCTCAGTAAATGGAGCAGCCGTGTCCAAAAAAAAACCCTCAAAAAAACTTCAGCCATTGACGCCGGTGCATGCGTCTTTCTGTCCAACACTCACAATCGATGCAGGCAACATAATTATCAAGAATAAATCCGTCACTGCAGGTAATGAAGTCCATCCCTACCTTAAATTCGTCCTTCCTCTGGTTTGAGGCGCTGAGACCTTGATAAGTGCAGAGCTCACATCCCAATGGTTTGTCAGATCTAGCATAATTCTCTTGAACCTAGTTTGATTAAAAAACTTCCGGCAGTGGCCGGATGGCTAAAAACTCTAATGAGAGTTTTTGAAGCTCAATAAACATGCATACACTCAGAAAGGATTGACTAAAAGATTAAAAGAGAGCAAAACTGTAAGAGTGTCTTCATGTATTTAAACCTCCCAGTCAAATTATTCAATAAAATCTTCTCTCACTTGACTGAATAGCTAACATTAATGCATTTTAATTGTTTTCTGTGTCAACTAAAACAGTTCCTAAAAAATGAATTAGACTTTTTGTGTTGCTTTTTACGTGCTTTCCCCTGCATTAATCTTATTATACTTGATTTTAAGTTGTTCACTCTACTATCTTACTTGTATGCACTATTTGGCAAATAAAACTTAAAAAAAAAAAAATTCACTATGCCTCTACAAAAGCATTGGGGATAGTGAACAGTTCTGTATGGGGCTTCATTTATAGATAATGCGTACGCACAAAAGAAAGCATACACCATATTCTACGCATTCAGTGGGATTTATAAAAAGCTAACTTGATGGGAGAATGCACCGTACTCCATGAAGAAACTCTTACCCTTCCATCAGACAAAACAACCGTAACACTGAAACGCTTTCTGATGCCTCAGTGGGCAGATATGAGCGCAGTTTCTCATACATATCTCGCCGTCTGTGATGTGTTTGTTATACACGCACAGTCACATATAGTCTATATATAGACATATAGTCTACAACATCAGAGATCCAGCGCCAGTCTGCATTGTGGATATGAGGGGCTTTTCTCTATGGCTTCACTGCTTGCTACGTCTCACCCATCTCTGATGTTTGTTGCCAGAGAGCTGTTTTTGTTCTCATCTGACCTCTGACCTTGTCCCAGTGAGTTTTCCCAGAGGTGTTTGGCAAAATGCCGGCACTTTAGTTTGTGTGTGGATGACAGCAGAGTTTTTTTTTCCTGCTACCTTCCAAAACAGCTTTTGTTGGATTTGGTGCCATCTGATGGCTGTTATAAATATAGACCTTTAGTGTTTCCTACTAATGTATTCATGGAGATATCCAAGGTTGGGTTGGTTTGCATTCAGAAAGTTATATTGGCAGTTTACTTCTTACGTCAGCCGGTTATACTAAAGGAACTGGTTGGGACAAATTTGCTTTTCCACAATTTCAAGAAAATGTTATCAGATATAATATCGAAAAACTTCCTTTTAATAGTCATTCCTCAGCTTCAGAAGTAATATACTTATTACCCACAGGGCTTAAATTATTAACAGTTTCTGCAGTATAAGCTGCAGATTCCTGAACAATTGTGTCGTGGTGGTACGTCCCGCTTCCCAGGTGTCAAATCCAAACTCCTCTCCTTCTTTGACATCATCACTGATAGGGGAGTTATCAAAAATGGTGCCAGATTAATCTGCCACAGGTCCTGCCCAGAACCTCATAGTAGAAAGTATACATCATCTTAACCTCGTGACTGAAGTGTCAGTGCTGCTGTCAGTGAATACATCATCTCTGCTATCAGTCTCATTATTGTGTCACAGAAGTGGCAATAATCTCATGAGATTGGACACATTGAGTATTAAGTATTATTACGTACCGGTAATATCATTTCTATGGACACTTTGGCTTTTGTGGCGACACCAGAATTAAGGGTTTGCTCTCCTGCTAGAGCCAATATAAACTCCCGATTCACCGCTTTACAAGGACTGACACGAGGTGGGTCTACATGCGACACTTTTCTCCTATCTGAATGAAACATTTCTAAATTGCAATGTCGGTCGCTTGTTTACGTGACCTGTGATCATTCCGACCCGGTGCGCCTGAAAAACTCAGCGGAGCATTACGTCACGACGCTGGGAAGGAACAGATACAACGCAAACCAAGATCTTTCAGAAACAGCGTTTACATGCAGCGACAGACTATCAGAAAGGCTTTCCAAAAAGGACTTAAACTACTGCCTTGCAAAGAAATTAAATCTCATTCAGAAAGGACCTTTTTGTTTGGAAATGGTGTTTACACTGCCTCTGGGCAGTGGGTCCCTAAGATGATCTCCAAGAACTTATCTAGTTTTATTCAGTTTTTAAAAATCTGGGTTGAGTACGTGCTTCTGCTAAGCCTCAAACTCAAATCCCTGCAGCCATCATTTCAGGTCACTGGTCTGTTTACAGCTAAAATATTCAAATGTGGTGGATTCCGATTTCTATTTGGATCCTGAATTTGTGTTTGATTTAAAATAGTAAATAAATAATTAAGATTCATGATGGACTGGAATTAAATAAAGTGGTTAAATAAAAACAAGTTCAGTTAACCTGAGATTGCGAAATTATTTTTCCTTTAATCTTAAGATAATAACATTAAATTAATACAATGCATGTCCAAAATTTAAAATTAGTCTTTTCTACTCTCAGAGCGACATTTTAAAATTACACATAATTATTTGATCCATAATATGATGTTTTGCTTTTTCTCACATAGTAAAATCACTGAGGTCATTAAACGGGGGGGATGTGGGAGAGTGAAAGTTCTGAGTCACTCAGTTTTCCTGCTGTGTCCTGCAGGTTGCCGTGGAGCGCCTGCTGAAGATGAAGGCTCTGTTTCTGTCCCAACCATCTGAGGGGGGCTCCACCGGTCAGACAGGATCCGGTCTGGGTTCTATGGGTTACAGAGTAAGCTCCCCTGGCCTCAGTCCCCCTCCAGAACCCCTTTCAGAGGCAGCTCTGGGAATCGCCAGCCACCTCCAGGCGGGCGGGGCCGGCTGTCCCTGGGAGGAGTGGACCCCGGTCTCTCTGCCCGTCATGTACTGTGAGCTCTACTCCTTCTTTGGAGACAGCTTGGCAGTCAGGTTTAGCACAGGACCTGGGTTGGGCAGCTGCCCCCCCTGCACCCTATCCCAGTCCGGTGATGACAGGAAGGAGTCTCCCGGCCCCACCTCTAATCTCGACACCACTCGGAAGATGCCTCAGCTGACTGCCAACCTCAACATCAGCCCTAGGCAGGACGGTAGTCCTCGCACCGATCCACAGCCGCCCAGTCTGGCCGCTCCTGGATCTGGAAGGTATTTCAGCACAAGTCAAACTTTCTGGAACTGTTTGGGTTGAAAGTATTGAACATTGCTGCCTTTCTTCTCTCCTTCAGGTCCCTGACTCGATCCTCCTCCACATCTGTGCAGCGCTCCAGGTCTTCGTCGCGTGCGGGACAGCGTTCAGCTGGTCTTTCTCGTGATGTTTTCCCCAAAGCCCGCTTCACCTCCACTCAGACAGGACCTCCGGTGTTCACCTTCCTCATTGGTGGGAGGCAAATGGGCAGACGCTGCCAAGGCCGCCGCCACTTCCAGAGCACTTTCGCCCCAGCTCAACCTCTCTCCGCCGTCCCACCACGTGTCTACACCCACAAACTCCCTGTCATTGGCCGTGTGTGCAAACCTGCACGCCACTGGACCTGTTCCCATTACTCCCTTCACCTTCCACTCTAGTCTCAGTGAGGCCTGGGAAGAGTTGGGAGCTGAAACAGCCAATCAGTCTGTTGTGAGGCGGATTTCAGATTGAAGACATTACAAGGTTTAGACATTATTTCACTGACGGCCTTACAGACCTGGTGTTCTGGACGGCTCTTTGAACAGAACACCCTAGATGTATTGATTATGCATCTAAGATTACTCCGAAAGCATTCAGAGGTGGTTTAGGCCACACTTTCAGCATTGTGATGGCTATTGTGTTCTGGGTGCCATTGAAGGACCTTCTCATCAGAAACATCAAGAAACCACAACAGCAGACAGGATCCAATACACACCAACTGTGTTTTACTTTGTTCGCTCTATTCTGAATTACCTGTTGGTGCTATTATTACAACCAAGGTATGTTAAACGGTCTGTTACCACAGTATCACTGGACTCCCTTACTGATCCGTGCAAAATGAAGAGTCTTGGCTCAGGAGAATCTTAACCCACTTGACCAAACTCTTACATTTATTCTAAATCATGCTGGTGTTTTTGTTAAGTCAGTTGTAAGTTGTTTTTCTGCTTGTATAAAGTCAGTTTGTCTCAGCATCATTGTCCCAGAATGTCTGTCTAAAATAAGCCTTCCAGCATTGAGCAGATGTTTGAACAAAGTTTCACCTGATTCACAAGATATGACAGATTCTTACACAGATATGATGATTCTTGGTCATCTGTGTAAATAGTCCCCAGACTCCTTTAAAATTACTTCATGAAATGCTGTCAATGACAAATTCTTATCTGTTCAAGCCTTCTTGAAAATAAGATAAATATTGATTGTGAAATCATCTTTCCTTGTGTTCAAAAAAGTGATATAGTGTTATTTGTCTGGAGAGAGGAGATGTGAGAGAAGGTAGAAGGTGCCGGGTGAAGAAATGTGCTGCAAACATAAAACTACTGGAGATCATCTTAAATAATAAGACTTCATTTGGATCACACACTGGTACTGGATGAAGGTCTTGACGTTGGCTGATTTGAGCTGGTGCTAACCAACAAATTAGAGGAAAAATTGAAAGGGAATGTGTTTCTTAGTAAACATTTTCTAAATGTCTCTTAAATGTAACATATGATTGACATTTCACCTTCTATGTTGATAATGTGAAGCGTAGATTCAGGAATTATAGAGCAGCAGTGGGCGACCTGCCTTCAATCAATCAATCAATCAATCAATCAATCTTTATTTATATAGCGCCAATTCACAACAACAGTTGTCTGAAGGTGTTTTCCAGAAGGAGCAGGTCTAGACCAAACTCTTTATATAATTATCTACAGGACCCAACAAATTCCTCCTTGAGCAGCACTTGGCGACAATGGGGAGAAAAAACTGCCCTTTAACGGGCAGAAACCTCGAGCAGATCCAAGACTCAGGGTGGACGGCCTACTGCCATGACCGGTCGGGTTTGAGAAAAAAGAGAGTGAGAGCGAGAAAGAGAGAGACACAGGTGAGGAGAGATACAGACGGGGGAAAAGCAGCAAAGATATCAGCTATAATCCACTTTCTCCAACATCTCAATGGTCGGGCCGCGGCAGCAGCAGGATCCCAGGTTGATAATAACATTAATATTAATGTAACATATAGTGATAGCTTATGGGGGAATACTATAAAATAATAATAATAATAATGATAACAACAATAATTAACATCATCATGAGCGTCTTGTGATCATTGGACATCCAGCAGGTCCACAGCAGCAGATGCAATCACCAACCATGTGACCTTACAGGGCGAGAAAACACAAAGACTCCAGGGAAGAAGTCAAGTTAGTAACATGCATTAATCCATTTAACATGCATTAAAGTGAGTGGGATGTATAAAGAGGGAGAGTGAGAGAGGAAGAGAGAAAAGCTCAGTGCATCATGGGAGATCCACCAGCAGTCTAAAACTATAGCAGCATAGCTAAGAGCTAGCTTATGCCAGCCTTAATTATAAACTTTATCATAAAGGAAAGTTTTAAGCCTACTTTTAAATGTAGAGAGGGTCTCTGACCCCCGAACCCAGATTGGAAGATGGTTCCACAGGAGAGGAGCCTGATAGCTGAAGGTTCTGGCTCCCATTCTACTTCTGGAGACTCTAGGGACTACCAGTAACCCTGCATGTTGGGAGCGCAGAGTTCTGATTGGACAATATGGAACTATGAGCTCCTTCAGATACGTTGGTTCTGACCGTTAAGGGCTTTGTAAGTGAGCAGAAGGATTTTGAA
>VRLP01010123.1:0-10578 GCA_009660295.1 Lophius piscatorius
GTTCCATGGACTCCATCAAACACCAGCAGATACTGGATGAAGACCTAAAAGCCTGTCAGGAACCTTAAAGTGGGTCGTGGTTGGACCTTCCAGCAGAACAATGATCTGAAGATCACCTCAACATCAACCCAAGAATGGTTCAGAGGTCACAGAATAAAGGTTCTGCCATGACCATCCCAGTCACCTGACCTGAACCCACCAGAACATCAGTGGGATGTGCTGCAGAGGAGAGTCCACCAGCGTGGACCTCAGAACCTGAAGGAGGTGGAGAGGTTCTGTGTGGAGGACTGGTCTCAGACCTCGTCACAGACGACAGAAGGAGACTCATGACATGTTTCAGAGAGAAATATTTGTTTTATTTAAAGAATGTTTTTAATTTTGTAATTTCAGTTGAAGGTTACATGTTTCTGAATAATCTGAATTAAAGATCAAAGAGTATCTCATTTTACTATTAACCGTTTAAAGGGTGTAAATAATTCCAGATATATTTATTATCCACGTCAGACATTCTTATTTTTAACACTTTCCAAATGAAAACGTGACATTCTCATGTTAATAACGCTGGAGGCTCCTGAGATCCTGAGATCATCAGCTCAGATCTTCATCGCGGAGCTCTCATGACACAAAGTATCATTTGAGAGCTTCTGAGCTGCTGGTACATCGGACCGGTACTGAGCCCAACAGAACAAACATTTGGCACTAAGATTCCTTCTTTCCTTCTTCTAGGGTAGATCAGAATGAGTGAAGAAGTCCTATAATCCCACGGCTTCAGGGGGACATGAAGGGGTCGGTGGGCGTGTGATTGAAGCTGGCATTAATAAAAATGGCCAAGGTTCCCACAGTGGTGAAGATGACGAAGATCCAGAGGAACATGCGGTCCACCACCATGGCTACGTACTGCCAGTCCTCCTTCAGCTGTAGGAGGAGACGTGAAGAAACGTGAAGATGGAGTAATGGTGGGTCAGATAAAAGTTAAAGAGCACAAAGTCTAGAAGTCAAATATTGTCTAGAAGAAGAAAGTAAGAGAAATAATGGAGGAAGCAGAACACACAGCTTCGTAGTCCTTCTCCGCCTGCAGAGCTTCAGCGATGTACGTGATGGCCTGGATGGCCGACTTCAGCTCATGCGGTAGAGTCAGGTAGCTGCTGGGTCCCTCAATGAACTTCCTCAGATCTGTACACATCCCCTCTGGATGATACCTGGAAACACCCGCACAGAAAAACACGACTCATCACAATCCAACACATTCTACCAGGTTTACGCGGCGAGAAGAAGACGAGCTTCAGAGTCTGGAACCTCAGCTGTGACATCTGCTGCTTTAAATAAAGGCCACCAGCTCCACCTCACCACCTCCACCCGGTCCTCATTATCAGTAGAGTCATCAGCCACCACCACCACCAGTATCCAGACTCAGAACTAATTATCTGGGATCATCTGCTGGAATAAATCCTCCATCTGTCCTGAATGAAATAGTATAAATGAAAGTGACATCATCAAACAGAGATTCTCTCTCCACCGCCCTGCTCCTGCTGACAGGGCGCCTCCCTCTGGATGTTTCCATGTTGTCGGCATCTGTCGCCCTCGGTTACCAACCATCAGCTGCTGCGGTGAACCAGCCATGACCGGGAGAAGCTCCGAGAAGGTCACCACAAACGATTCCTTTTTGTTCTTTGTTTTACAAGTTTAAGATCTTTTTTCAGTCGCAGCAAAAACTTAAAGTCAGAAACTTCAGAGTCCTTTTAGGATCTGCTGGTAAAAGAAGATTCATTTTACCGACACTGAGAGAATCGTTTTAATCTCCAAACGCTTTTTATGTGTCGCCTTTCGCCGATATCCATCATTATCTCAGCTGTTGTGCTAGCGTTAGCTTAGCCACCATACCAGAACCAGATTAGCTGCAGCAGCAAAACTGAACGATTGACCTTCTGAATGTTTGTGAAAGATTTCCTGTGAAAGAACAAGGAGTCCGTCTTTCAGAAGTGTTACCTGCAAACATTTCATCAAAGAAACTTCAATGGACCGCACATCCAAATGTAAAGTGCGTTATAAATAAAACGTATTATTATTATTGTTATATATTTTGTAGCGTAAACGGGAATGTTGATGTTGGATTTTCCTGCTGTCTTTTTGAAAACGTCTTTCTCTCCATCCATCCAGGTCTTTCATGCTGATGTTTCATGCACCCTCCACCTCCTCCTCTCCACTCACTCCTTGTAGATCCATAAACATCATCGTTCAACAGACTCATCAGCCGCCGCCACCAGCATACAGATTCCAAAGAGGGATATTCTTCACTGCTGCTCAGAGTCTGAGTGCCACAGAATTTCCCCTGTAGAGGTTAATAAGGTGAGGTTTTACCTGTCTGTCTGTCTGTCTGTCTGTCTATTGATCCGTCATCCATCTGTCCGTCCATCCAAAGACTTTCTGACAGACAGATTATCACGTATCATCTCTTGTAAATAAACATTCATCTTTACTTCCATCGAGGACTTTATGTTTACGTCGGTTGTCTTTGTCTGTCGGCATGTTTTTTAACAAGATAGCAGACGAGCTGATGGAGGATTTGCATGAAACATAACCCAGAGGCAGGTTCCGGCGTATCCCAGAGGATCCCGGCGCTCCGAGCAGAGATGTGGAAGTAGCCAGAGAACAAAGAGAGAGGAAAGGTTCCGGAGTGTTTGGGAGCGACAGAGAGAGAGAGAGAGAGAGAGAGAGAGAGAGAGAGAGAGAGAGAGAGAGAGAGAGAGAGAGCTGTTGGTAGAGTTAGAGGCTGACAGTAACTCTGACATTAATCGACCAATCTGCAGAAAAGTATCCTAAAGAAAGCGTTTTAATATCTAATAACCTCTGGAAAGGTTTGTCTCTGGCGGAGGTTCGTTCTTTTTGAGTGATTTCTAGTATAGAAATAACTATAGTTATGGATTATATAATATAGTTATGGATTATATAATATAGTTATGGATTATATAATATAGTTATGGATTCTCTGTAGTAAATGAGTTTTATAAGACAGGACCGTTTAAAACATCAACCAGAGTCAGTGTGAAGAAGAAACGTCCGTCCAGTTCTTCCTCTTTTCTGCCAGGACGCTGCAAATATCACAGACGTCAGTCAGTCATCTGACCACCAGAGGGCAGTGTGGCGTCGTGTTGTTAACGGGAGAACATGAATAAAAGGGGGTGAAACTTCTAGAGCCAGAAAGAACTCCAGAGAGCTGCTTGGTATTCTGAGGGGCAATCAGCGCGTTTGCAATGCAGCGCGACCGTCGCTGCTTCTCCGGTGAGTGTGACAGGTGAGGGGGCGTCGACCCCAAGAAGGAAAGAGAGAGAGAGAGAGAGAGAGAGAAGAGGAGGGGGGATAAAAGAGAAAGGGAAAGATGAGGGAGCGAGAGAGAAGAGAGAGAGAGAGATAAGAGGAGGGGAAAGATGAGAGAGAGAGAGATAAAAGAGAGAGATGAGAAATAAAACAGAGCTAGAGATAAGCGAGAGAGAGGAAGAGATAAAAGAGATAAGACAAAGAAATATATGATAGATAGGAGATAGAGAGAAGAGAGAGAGAAGAAAGATAAATTAGAGAACAAAGAGAGAGAGAGAGAGAGAGGGAGATTGGCCTCCTCTCCTCCTCTCCTCCTCTCCTCCTCTCTTGTCCCATACTCGTCACTTCATCAGAAGAAGTCCATGATTGTTCTGGAGACTAAGTGAAATAAGATTTGCTGCGTCTGGTCCCAGAACACGCTCAAACCCAATTAAGGAGGTGTTTGTCTGTGTGGACTCGGAGAGATTCTGCTGACTCATCACGCCGCTCTAGTAAAGCCCCGCTCTTTGTCCTGTCGCCATTCTTTCACCTAAACTCACCGCCTCCCGCTCTAACGTTACAGCGTCGGTTTGTGGGGCTCCTTATTATTTTAACAACGATCCTCTGTCACCTCCAGCCTCCGGCTGAAGACATCTTCAGGTGTCGCAGGAGGATGAAGAGGACCCCACGCATAATACCAGAATTTAAGCGACTCTTAATCTGACGATCTTGAGAACTCAACACCAGAAACTGCAGTCTGGACTTTTCAGGATGATGATTCCAGAGACGCTGGATCTCACAGAAAACCTGCGATTTCTCAGGAGATAAAAAACATGGAGGTTGATCGACGTCAGCGAGAACCCCCCCGTGTGCGATGTTTTCCATCGAAAGACCACAAGTGGGGAGGAGGAAATTGTATGAATATCACTTTATTGGTAATAATTCAAATGCATGTATTTGGAGCCTAAATGATTCTTTGCATCATCTGATACTTGTTTTTGTCTGAAGTGGCTCCTTCTGGTGGCCGTTGCTCAGATGGATGGAGATAAGGGCTAAGGACGCTAATATCTTTGACAAACTCAAGTCCAGTCTTCCTCAGACAATCCCCCCGACTTATGTTCTCAATCCGTATTAAATCTCCGAAAAGTCAGGGATATTATGGGATTGTCATCGTCGCCGCGTCAACATGAAGGATCTGTGGAAAATAGACTCTTGCTGTCTAGTTTATCTTATTTAAGTGAAGGTTTGGACCTTCTGAGTCTCGTGTTAATCCTCTCACTGAACTTAAATAGTGTTTTATTGTTCCGACATCTTTTTCCGGACTTTGGATTCTTTGATATTCAGAGTCAGAATTTTTGGTCAGACGACAAAGTCGACATATATTATATGAATATTGTAATATATTGTAGTGCACGATGCCTTCAATGTCTATTCAGTAACTGTAACTAACACAATATCATCACAATGTCGAGATCGAGGTATTTGGTCAAACATAAAGTGACATTTGAATTTGTCCGTATGAACAGGACATAAAAGCCTCCTCCTTTCTGGTGTTATAAAGGTGGTTCTAGTAGAACCTGCTGTGAAGAACCCTTAACATCATAGAGGGGTCCCAAAGCCTCTCATGCACACACCTACAGGTACGTTGGACTCACCTGTTGGGTTTGGGGAACAGAAAGGAGGAGTCCGGCTTGCGGATGAAGTATTCATCTGCCACTTTGCTGATGGAGAGGGTCTTCTTCTCTCTACGGGGTACGGTCTCCAGGGACAAGGGGGTCTCTACTTTGGGCCGCAGCATTCCCAGGTAGGGCGGCAGCATGTGGATGAAGATCTGAAGGATGAAAAGCAGAGGGTTACCTGCACAACTTACAGAAAAAGAATCCTGTTAGTGTCGACATGGAACCAGAGAGAAACATCAAATTACCCACAGTTCAACTCCATCATGATTTATGAGACCGCTGAGAGGCGTTCCCCCTCGCTTTGCCTATTAAGGATGAAAAATAGTTCCAAATGTTGGATTTCACAGCGAGAGAAGCTCTGAGAACCGTTGCTGTAGGTGTGTGAACCAAATGGGTGAAGCTGCGTAATTCTTCAACGTCTGCTTCAAGGTGTCCTCAAGGAAGGAGCACAAACTCTGAACGCTCCACCAGAACCCCCCCCCCAGAACCGCTGGTAGTAACATCGTCTACACCTACGATCTTTAATTCAGATTATTCACACAAATCTGACCTCTGACCCAAGAAACTTAAAGGATTCAAAACAAGAAAACTACTTTCTTAATATAAAACCAATCCTGTGGTTTTAGCTCCGCCCATTTCAGCAGGGCCTGCTCAAGAACTGGACCTCAGAACCTGAAGGAGGTGGAGAGGTTCTGTATGGAGGAATGGTCTCAGATCTTCTCCGTGTTTCCTCAGACCAAGCTTCTTTTTTTTTTTGCATTTGATACTTGAGTCAGATGTTAGATTTTTGTTAATAATTTGAATTAAAGATGACGGGTTTTGGACAATAAAGACATTTTATTGTATTTTGGGTCAGCCCCTCATCAACCCAGCACAAAGCAGCTTCTTTCAATTAAACCAGGCTAATCACCTGCATGAGCACCTCTGGGTGACTTTCCCTTAAAAAGCCTGAAAGCGGAGGATAGAAGAATAAACTCGCTGCTCGGCCTGTAATTGGACGCCCCTAACGAGCCCTGAGGGACGCCGCCTGATGGATGTTAATGGTGAAACACGACTTTTTGACATTTTAATCCAGTTGTCTCGGAACCCAGAATACTGTTCCCCCCAAACACCGAATAGAGAACTTCAATGTTCATGAAGTGACTTTTTAAATGCCTTCATTTACTCGTAAAGGTCGGCGCCGCCGGCCCACATGGTTTGAGCTCATTACCGACATAGTAGTGAAGTAATGATCCGTTCACAACCGTACAGGTTCCTGTTTTCTCTCAGTTGCTGTTTTAATTAGAGTCCGATAACTATTCACTGCATTTAAAAATGACGAGTAGACCAGTCTATGCTTTTATTATGGCGGGGTCCCTCACCTTGCGGACCCACATGGGCATCTGGTGGGTGTTGGGGGAGCGGTGATGCAGGTTGAGGACCACCACGCTGAGGATGACGGAGAAGGTGACCAGGATCATGGTGAACATGATGTAGTTGACGATGATGGGGACCCCCAGAGACGTCTCCGGGATTTTATCAGCCAGCAGCAGCAGGAAGACGGTGAGGGTGAGGAGCACGTTGATTGACAGACCCATCTTCTCTCCTGGGAAATAAAAACCCTGAGATGTGACAAAATGTGGAGATCTTGAGGATCAATACTCTTGTTGACAAAAGTAACTATTCCAGGTTCATATTCAATTGTTGGATCTGTGAAAAAGGCGGGAATTTTATTATATCGCCAATGAGATTCTTCATGTTCACGCCATTAATGAAAGACTGGATCATTTTTATATTTTATACTAACATAGACTTAAGTGCGAGGAAGAACTGGAATGATTTTGGGATAATAATTTCTCAACGTTGGTCCGATTTAGTCCAAATTTGCTGCAGAGGAATCGACTGGAAGAGAAATATCTTATATATAATATTTCACTCTAATAGTTCATATTTTACACAGTAGGGGGAGCTTTAGTTTAAAACACAGGTTCTGGCCCGTAACTTCCCGACCATCAGTCCAGTTGTGTCTAAATTTATCTCCTATGAATCGACTCCAGGAAATCTGTCTTTATTCCTGAACTCAGAAAAACTAGTTAACTGTATTTATCTTCATCATTGAGTCACTCTGGGATCTGATCCTAGAACAGACTGATGACATCATAGAAACAGTTAGGTTGAGTCACTATGGGATCTGATCCTAGAACAGACTGATGACATCATAGAAACAGTTAGGTTGAGTCACTATGTGTTGATATGTTCGACTCATTAGTCGTAGTTGTTTCCTTTTAAACTCTCTCTCTCTCTCTCTCTCTCTCTCTCTCTCTCTCCCTCTCTCTCTCACAGAGAAGTCCAGAGCCCTGGTACGGTCCAGTCTAACCCGGTCCAGTCAGTAGATGGACAGAGCAGAGATCCAGTCGGTGTGGAGAACATCTCATGGGAACCAGATCCTTCTGTGCGGCGGCCTCACCTGCGTCGGGAGGCAGGTAGAAGTTAAAGATGGCGATGATGGTGATGAGGATGCAGGGGAGGATGATGTTCAGCACGTAGTAGAGGGGCTTCCTCTCGATGATCAGGTAGAAGGTCATCTCCTCGAACTGATCGTCGTTCATGATTTTCCTGCTGGGCATGTGTCTGATGTGCCACTCGCCGCTCTCTGAGGAAACATCCAACGATTTTCAGTTTGGATCAGAAACAAAGTGACTTTTACAACAAAAATACTGAAACTGCATAAAAACCTGAGGCCTATCGCTGAAGGCCCCCAATCCCCCGCGTCATACCAGACATCCCCCTGATTGATCCTCCTCCTATAATGTTCTGATCATGGTTGGGAAGTGAGTTTTCTACTAAAAGCTCCTCCTACAGGCCAGAACGTGAACTTTTATAGTGAAATAATGTTTATACACATCTGACCTCCTCCACTGGATTCACAGGAGTTTATATAACATATTATATTTATATTCATATTCACATTTTATTTCAACATAATTGGAAACTCGTTGGGAGTTAAAATAGACCCTCTTCTTTTTCCTTGGACTAAATCGGATCAACGGTCGAGGAAATTAGGGCCCATAAACTGTGATTTTGGAGAAAAAGCGCCACCTAGTGGTGGAAAAATGCAAATGACCTTTCCCAAAATCAACCCAGTTCTTCCTTGCGCGAAGGTCCATGTGGTTGTGGTGATGATGAGTGTTTAGGTTCTGGCGATGATGATTCCAGAATATTCCTGATTTTCCAGGGATTCAAATAATTAAAATAACTTTATATATAAACTTTATTTTGCAAAAGAATATAACCCCCAGCAACAACTGCGAGAACGTCATTAACTTTATTGATCTTATATATTCTTAACGTTTGCTTGATCGGTACCGTCCGGCCCGTACTCCTGAAAGTTCTCTCTAGTCATCTGCAGCTGACCCTCTTCTTCCTCTCTCTTCATCACTTCTTCTCTCTCACACTTCCTTCTTTTAAAAAAACAAAACTGTGTTCTGTGCTGTCAGACTTTTTCCTCCTTCCTTCTTAATAGTCTCCATTCATCCATTCATCCATCCATCCATCCATCCATCCTCCAGCAGGGTCTCACCACTGAAGGCCTCGTCCAGCTGGATCTCCCGGATCTCTTTGCCTCTGGAGTCCAGCGCGTACTGAATGTCGATCTCGGTGGAGTCGTAGGTGTACGAGCGGAACTGCATGGTGCAGTTCTGCCAGTCAAAGGGGAAGTATTCCACCTAGACGGAGAGAGGAGAAGACTGAGAGCAGGAGTCCAGAGGTGGAGAAGGAGCGGAGGGGGTTGAAGGTGGTGCTGAGGCTCACCTTGACTCCACAGGAGCTGCAGTAGAGAGCAGGAGGAGTCCAGGTGACTCTGCCGTTACTGTAAACCTGAACGTGGACGTGAAGGGCCACATCGAACACGCCATCATTACTGCAAGACAAGAAGGTCCAGAGTGTCAGTTCTGGACCTTCATCTGCTGAAACACGTATTGGATCACCGGGTTCCTTCATTTTGTTTTTCAACTGATTTTATTGATTCATCAAGAAGTTTGTTTGATAATTATTTCCTGTTTCTGCTCCCTGTTGGAGTCACCGCACCTGTTTCCATCCATAGGTTGGTACCCGGCTGGTTTACAGAACCAGGAAGTATCTATTGACCCGGAACCCATCTGATCCGCCTTGAAAATCAGTTCTGTGTTCCCCGAGAAGTCGGAGATATTCTGTAATCACCATCACGACCACAGAACCTCCGTCTAGATGCGATAACTCAAAACATTTTCATGGATCATTTTTTAAATACCCACAGGACCCTTAGCACGAGGAAGAACTGGAGTGATTTTGGAGAAGTTGCCTATTTCTGCCATAAGGAGAAACTTTATCTCCAAAATAAATTATTTCTAAAGGGTTGTTCCGATGTCGGTGTCTATGAATCGACTCGAGGACGTCCATCTTCTGTTTTCATATTTTACTCTAATATTTTATTTTTTAGTCACTAGGTGGAGCTTTTTTATGAAAAACACTGTTTTTGGACTAAATCAGTCCAGCGGTTGAGGAATTATGGCCTGAAACTGTATGGAGATAAAGCTCCCCCTAGTGTCGGAAATATACAACCAACCTTCCCTAAAATCAATCCAGCGCTTCCTCAGATGAAGGTGTCAAATTTGAAACGGATCCATGAAGGTGTTTGAGTTGTTGCGTTGACATGAAGGATCTGCGGTGGACACGGCGCCGGTGGATCTGTCCGACCGGTGCCTCTTTAGTCGTATCAAAGTCAGCTGACATGATATCTGGGTTTGAGGACTGGAGGCGGTCCTGGAGGACGAGAACCTCCGTGTTTACGGTTCCTTATGAAAGACCTGACCTCCACCCACAGACACGAGCAGTGACATCACATCATGGCCGCCGCCTCTCCGCCTCTGTTGTTCTGCTCAGTTCTGCTCAGCGTGAGTCACATCAACAACTATCTCATTGGTCTGATTATTACAGTCACACTCCTCCACCAGCCTCTCACTGCTGCTCCACCCCAGCATTCACATCTGGATGGAGGAAGCCCACACATTTCATGGGACGCCTCTAATTACATCTGATGTTGGATGTTTTGGTTGTTTAATCTCAGTAAACAACAACGACGTGAAGTTACTCAGAGGGGGTGTGGTTTATATCTGCTGGTTTCAGGACGTGAGTTAAATCAGGATCTTCTAAGTCACACAAACACACACACACACACACACACACACAAAAACAAACACATACAGACATACACACACACACACACACACACACACACACACACACAAAAACAAACACATACAGACATACACACACAAACAAACACACACACACACAAAAACAAACACATACAGACATACACACACACACACACACACAAACACACGCACACAAGCACATACAGACATACACACAAACACACACACACACACACAAACACAAACATACAGACACACACACACACACACAAACACACACACACACACACAAACACATACAGACATACACACACACACACACACACAAACACACACACACACACACAAACACACACACACACACACACACACACACACACACACACACACACACACACACACACACACACACACACACACACACACACACA
>VRLP01010124.1:2500-10569 GCA_009660295.1 Lophius piscatorius
GTCGGGTCTTCGTGTTCTCTTTGTCGGTGAGGTTTGACACTGTTGCTTTTTCTTGTGCTAAATAGTCAGTATGATCGTTAGTACTTATCCAACCACAACTTACGTCACAATCTTCTTCTTCGTTAGTTTTTAGTTGTGAAGCGTTTCCTAATCGTCTGTCTGCCACTTTAACCTAAAAACGTCAGAAGTCTTCTCAAGAGACAGACTTCCGTTTGTTCATTCTAGGCTACTGTACAAACATGGCCTCCATGGAAGAAGACTCTGGAGATATGCACTTACTCTGTTCCAGCTTTAAAAAAATAAGAATAATAATACATTATTTTGGCTGATTATACACAACAAAAATATAACTGAATATTATATTTGATTTATTCACCTTGTATGTACCTTGAAGTTATGTAAATATTGCCAACTAATAAGAACTGCAGCCACTGACTGATTGCTAACCTGGACTTTCAAAGGGAAGCTATGAAATCAGGACAATCAGGGGCCAATCACATTTTAGATGCATCTTTCTAGCCACACCCCCTGGATCCACAATGTCCTGACCCAGCAGGAAACACAGAATCATTCCTCACCTTCTGGGATCTCACTTCAGTCACAGCTTCCATCTTGACCTTAAGAGGTCGTCTCCTCCGTGTCCTCGCCGGCGGACATGGCGGTTCCTGACCGGCAGCCACCGACCGGACCTCCTTGAAGTGGACCGGGGCAATGGGCTTCTCTTTGGGCTTTTTCTTCCTCTGAAATTAAAGGGAGCCAGTAATTGTCATTACAGTATTATTATTCTTACATTAGTATGACACACACAAGTACAAATCCAGAGCGTTATCGATAAAATGTATCATTGTTATTATTATTATTATTATTATTATTATTATTAATCGACTTTTATATCCAAATGAAAGCTCGTTTTATAATATCGTTTTCATTCTCCTGTTCAGGATCTCACCGTTGGAAAAAAGCAGCTCCTGTTATTTGGCCTGAACTCCAACATCAACTGGACAACAGCCTCCTTATTCCGACGCCGTGGTTATGATTAGTGCTGCTGGTACACAACTGGAGTTCTGGTGTTCCGACCCATTATGTTCCCCCAGGAAGAGGTTAAATGTACCGAATGATGGCGTGTGCTTTGGACGAATGAGTGATCCGACCCGGGAGTAATAGAACGAAAAAAATGGACCCTTTGAATGTTGTGTTCCAACTTGAAGTGGAATCACAGTGAGACGTTTGGTGGAGGAGATCTGCTGGATTTAAGATTAAAGATGACTTTTTCTATTTATTTGTATAAAACTTAGAAGAAAAAAAAAGTTGACAGAAATAAAGACAGTTTGCAGAACTGAACAGAGTTGATGCGTTCTGAATGCTGGAAACTTCAAACCACTGTTATTGTCCCTTCTTTAAAATCATCATTATTATTATTAGTATTTGTTTTTATTGTTATTCTTCTTCCTCTTCTTTTATTATTATTATTCAATATTTTCATTTCTTGATTTATTATTATTATTATTATTCTTATTATTATTTTAATATTATTATTCAATATTTTCATTTCTTGATTTATTATTATTATTATTATTATTATTACTATTTTAATATTATTATTCAATATTTTCATTTCTTGATTTATTATTATTATTATTATTATTATTATTCTGCTGACGCATTTTTTATGACCATAGTAGTTCCGGCCTTAAAGGTGCAGTGACTGAATTTTACCTCCATGACTGAAATTCAATGTGCATAACATTACAACCACTGACCGATTATGACATGTACAAGTTGACCGACATATGCACAGCTGCCAAAAGATTATGACCACCGACAGGGGACCTGCACATGCAACTATTTGACACTATTGATACTCATGTGACTCTTCAACCATCTTCATCTATTTGTTCGTGTTATTCGTACTCCTGCTAATTCAAGTCAGCATTTCGGACTACGTTCAACTTTTTCCGTAAAACTTCAGATATTCATCACCTTTCACGCATTTTCATTTTCAATCAACTTTGTGTTCTAATCCTCTACCACCCAGAACCTTCCAATTCTTCATCTTATTCATCGATCTTACGAATTTTCCTTTTTCATCTCAATTTCAAATCAGCTCTTCAACATCCAGTATCAACAACCGCAAATGCTTCAGAAATGCATTTTTATAGTTTAAAACTGAATATTTGTCTCACTGCATCGGAATATTTGTCAGATGAATGTCTTCGGGGCAAAACATTAGAAATCAAGGGGCGGATCAGGACGGGGACACTGTGGGCAATGGGAGATTTTTATGTCTTGTCTGACCTAAATTCCTGTTTTAACATGTTATTTTACTCTATATCTGTAAAACAATACAGTATCGCTTTACAGATACAGTATTAATGAAAAGCATTCAACAAATAAAATGTATTATCCTTATTAATGATGTTTGCAGCCCTGACCCGTCTTGACCATTCAACAAAAACATGCATTTGAAAAACTTCTAATACTTATGGTCTTAAGAGATCACTCACTAAATTTGAAGTTGATTGGGTTAAACGTCTTGGATGAGTTTATTGAAGTATAAAGCATTGAAACAATCCCCCAAAGATGCTTCGTTTGGCCAGAAAATGATAAAAAATAAGCGGCATTTCCGTGGGGCCCAAACACAAACCAGTGTGTGGTCAGGGAGAGTCTCTGCACTAAGGACATGGAGCGGTTCCCCGTTGCCCTGCGTCCCCATTATTTGCTGCGGGAGTTCCCGCAGCTATTTGTTACGGTGGTTTACATTCACCCGAAAGCTAATAAGAGCGACGCAGCGGAGACCACCCTGCATGCGACGCAGAAACTTCAGTCTCTGTCTCCCGATGCCCCGTCATTCTCCTTGGTGACGTTGACCACCGTACTTTGACTACGTCTTTGAGGAACTTTTATCAGGACGTCACGGATGCATGGACTGTATGCATTGTGTTCATTGACTTTAGCAATGATATTGATGAGCTCACAGATGTTGTCAGCTCCTGGGGGTCCTACTGTGAGGACATAGTGATCCCAACTGTCAAGATTGACCCCAATAGTAAGCGCTGGCTTAGTTAGTCTCTTAAGAGTTGGTTAAACAAAAAGAAGCAGGATTTTAAACAGGGTGACCGTCCTGAGTTGAGGAGACCGCAAGAGGGAAAGAAAAATGAAATTAGGAGAGCTGAACAGATGTATAAAGATAAACTAGAGGATAAACTTGGAAGCAATAATCTTGGCCCAGCCTGGGATCTGATGAAAGCAATGACTGGTCTGCATGATCATCAGACAAAAGGAAGTATTAGATGGCTTTTGATAACAAGTCTCTGGCTGAAGAGCTCAATTTTATCTCAGGTTTGATGTTCATGGTTTTTCCAATGAAACTGATCAACTAAGGACAACCTCACCAGCACTTACATCTGCACTACATTTGGTGAGCGCACTGGGGGAGCGCACTGGGGTCAACACCCTCAAGGGCAGTAAACGTAAGACGACCCGGCTCTGATAACATCGGGAGTCGCTTGCTCTCCTGTTGTGCAGAAGAGCTGGGTCTTATTTGTTTTTATTCTATGGTTGTGCGGTCTGAACATCAGATCCAAGAATGCACTGGAGAAAATAGTGAGTGGAAGCAGTGAGGTCACAGGAGTCCAGCGATGTAACCTCTCTGTTCTGTACAACAGTCAGGTGGTGAAGAAGACAAATTCCGTCTTGTCTGACCACACACACCCTCTTCATCAGGAGTTTGAATCCCTTCCCTCTGATACTCGCTTCAGATTCCCCTCAGGTCCAAACGCTCGTTCATCCCCGGAACCATCAGCCTTCTTCATGTTAGGAACAGGAGGTAATGTTTGGGTCCAACAGGTGGAGTGACTTCAGCCCCCAAAGCTCTGCGTTGTACAAACGGCCCCCTTGATTGAACAACAAATTACATATGAAGTTTTGTCCTAAAAACAGTGTTTTCTTCGCAACAAAAAAGAAAACGCCCCCATGAACTATATTAGTTTGATATAAACGAGCTAGATCTCCTCCAGTGGATTCATCTGCACCAAATCTGGACTAAATCGGACCAACGGTTGAGAAATAATGTCCTGAAATCCTTTGGAGATAAAGCTCCCCCTAGTGTTGGAAAAAACTACCAGCTTTTCCCAAAATCAATCCAGTTCTTCCTCGCACGGAGGTCTATGTGGTTGTAAAATTTGAAAACGATCCATGACACAGTTTTGTAGTTGAAGCATTAACAAGGAGGATCTGCGGCGGCGGCGTTGATGACCCCTGACCTTTCGGAGACCTTTCGGAGACATAGGTCTCTGATGCGTTTTCAAGAATAATTAGAGAACTAGAAGTGATGCTGATGACCAGATGTGGAGGTGTAGATTATCCCGTAGTTTAGAATCATTAGATCCTTTTTTTTCCCCTGGCAAAGAAGCTGCCACTGAAGGCCCGGTCGGCCCAGAGTGCCAGTCTGGTTCTAGGCACCAGTAGAAGCTGATGGTCCAAAGACCTCAGCAGGTGACGGGAGCATGAAGGTGCAGCAGGTCTGACAGATAAGTCAAGGCTAGTTCATCTAGGCGTTGGGTTGGGCGAGACATGTTCTGTCTGGTCCGGTCCACATTCTGAGATGCAGTAGTTCAGCCCAGAACAACGAGAAGCATTGGTGACCCACTCCATCAAAACGCCCCTAAAACGCCACACACGTCAGATGTAACACTTGGTTTTTGAGACATCTTGATTATCAACAATAATAGTTCTTTACTCAAAACCCTGACGTGAAACCCAGATACCTGCAGCGCACAGGTCCTCCACCAGGGGGCAGCAGTGCTGCAACAGAAGACCCTCAAACCAGACATCCCAGACGGCTGTCAGTCACCAGTTGACCCCATGTGATTTTTCAAAACTGTTTTTGCCAATTCTTTTAAAGTTACGCTGAGAAAAACATTAAAATTGTGTCTGATACTTCAATATGAATAATTAAAGGATTAATGCTCCGTATAATCAGTTTAAATTAACTAACTTATTACACAGTAAAACCATGTTTAAATGTTTACATTTAGTAAAGCAGGCTTTAATGAAATGATTTTTGTGAGTCCATGTATTACAATCTTATTCTATTTTATGCATTATACATTCTAATAAGTTTAAATGTCGGAGATAAGAGGAGATATTTAAATATTGGTAGCAGATGTGATGTTTTTTATGTAAAACCTGTTGATGATGATCAGTGAGTATTTAGTGTTTTCCAGCGTTTATTTGTTAATAATTGTCTCTTTTTTCTTTTTTTTTACATTGACCTTCACTTAAATATAAGTAATAAAAGTAAAAAGTCTTTTACTTACATCATGAACAAATGTACTTTCACGAGTTTATTATGGACAAAATATTATCGATTCAAAGAATTTCGAGTTTAATGGTTTAAAAAATGTGTTTTGCATGTTTTGGATTTAAAAAAAAGGGCATACTATGGGAAATATGATTTAAAAAAACCTCATTATAATAATAGTAGTAATAATAATAATATTAATAATAATACAAATAATAATAATAACAATAGTAATAATACTAAAAAAGTAATAATAAAAGTAATAATAATAATAATAATACAAATAATAGCAATAATAATAATAATAGTAATAATGATATAAATAGTAATAATAATAATAGTAATAATGAAAATAAAAATAATAATGAAAATAATAATAATAAAAAAGTAATAATAATAATAACAATAATAGTACTAATAATACATTAAATTAATTAATGCCTTTTAAGAAACAAGCAGAGCAGAAAATGAACAGTTGTATAAAATGAGACGGGGCTGGTTCTGAGCTTAGAGGATCACCGAACACAATCTGACTTCTGTGTCTTTAACTGGAACGATTCTGAGAGAGTGTTCCACATTCCTGCAGTCTGTTAGAGTTAGTCTCCGTCCAGAGCTGCTGGTCATCTAAGGGGCTCTGTGAGCAGACGTGGACCGTCCTCTAGATGAAGGACTGCCTCCTCGTCTCACGCTGAGACTTCTGAAGAATGTGATGTGTTGAAAGGAATGATTGAACAGAGAGAATGTCTGACATTTCAACTGTCAAAGAATGAACCGCCCTGTTTTCATTCTGCTACTGAGCCCTGAGATCATGAACTCATCACGCAACAGGACGGGCGGAGATGGTGGTCCGTTCAGTTCTGCTGGAACCTCCGAACCAACACAAGTACATCACAATGGAAGCAAGGTCAGTGGGGTGAGTAGTTCTTTTAGGTAGGGGGGTGCGTTACCATGGATACACTGGTGAGTGAGGAGAGAGATCTTATAATCAATCCTGGTGGAGATGGGAAGCCAATGAAGGGAATGAAGAACGGGGGTGATGTGTTGGTGTTTACGAACTCTCATCAGGATCCTTGTAGATGTTTTGAACATACCGAAGTCTTTGAAGACTTTTATCGGGGATCCCGATGAGAAGTGCGTTACAGTAATCCAGTTTGGAGGAGACAAACGCGGAGTTTGGAAATATTTCTGAGATGATGAAAGGAGATCTTACAGATGTGTTTGATGTGGGATTCAAAAGTGAGTTGAGGGTCGACTCTTACGCCGAGGTTGGTGACTGATGAAGAGAGACTGATGCAGTCGGCATCTGCGTCCAGGACCTCATGTCCGGTCACATGTCATCTCTGCTAGTGGTCCAAATGGTTTCGTCCTGTGAAACACTTTTTGACTTTGTTTGAAAAGTAAACAAGCTTTTAACTGTTATTATCATTATTATAATTGTGATCTTTATGACAAGAGAGGAAATCAGGTTTAGTTGTGGATTCAAAGAAACTGAAAATCATAAATGTTCGATGTTAATGCTGACGATCTAAATAAACTATGAGTTTATTTCATAGCGGCAGCTCCAAAAACACACGTGGTCAAGTGTGACCAACCAGGGAGAAGGAGAAGGAGGACCTCTGCAGGCGGGATGAGGTGGTGCACGCCCACCTCCACATCAGATGATGTAGATGATGAAGATGATGAAATCTCCATCGTGATATAAATACACACACTGTCTGCGAAGAGTTCACATGTTTATGCAAATGCAGGAAACAGTCTGATGTAAGAGATTTCCTCACCTGAGGAGGAGCTTTAGGTCCGGAGCTCTTCAACATCACTGCAGGAGAAAGAGGAGCAACAAAAGATGTCCGTCAATCATCAGCCCGTCAAAAACTCTAGTAGTACAAGTAGTAGTAGAAGTAGTAGTAGTAGTACAAATAGTAGTAGTAATAGTAGTACCATTAGTAATACTAGTAATACAAGTAGTAATAGTAGTACAATTAGTAGTACTAGTAATACAAGTAGTAATAGTAGTACAATTAGTAGTACTAGTAATACAAGTAGTAGTAGTAGTATAAGTAGTAGTACAAGTAGTAGTAGTAGCAGTAGTAGTAGTACAAGTAGTAATAGTAGTAGTAATACAAGTAGTAGTAGTAGTAATAGCAGTACAAGTAGTAGTAATACAAGCATTGGTAGTAGTACAAGTAGTAATATTAGTATAAGTAGTAGTAGTAATAGTAGTATAAGTAGTAGTAGTAATACAAGTAGTAGTAGTAGTAGTATAAGTAGTAGTACAAGTAGTAGTAGTAGTAATAGTAGTACCATTAGTAGTACTAGTAATACAAGTAGTAGCAGTAGTATAAATAGTAGTACAAGTAGTAGTAGTAGCAGTAGTAGTAGTACAAGTAGTAGTAGTAGTAGTAGTAGTATAAGTAGTAGTAGAAATAGTAGTAGTAATAGTAGTACAAGTAGTAGTAGTAGTAGTAGTAATACAAGCATTAGTAGTAGTACAAGTAGTAATATTAGTATAAGTAGTAGTAATAGTAGTACAATAGTAGTAGTAATAGTAGTACAAGTAGTAGTAGTAGTAGTATAAGTAGTAGTACAAGTAGTAGTAGTAGTATTAGTAGTACAAGTAGTAGCAGTAGTAGTAGTAGTACAAGTAATAATAATAATAATAATACATTTAATTTATAATGCACTTTACATTTGGATCAAATCTCAAAGTGCTACAAAGTAAAAGCAGATAAAAGCATAAATAAAAAATAAAATAATAACTATATAAAAG
>VRLP01010125.1:0-10564 GCA_009660295.1 Lophius piscatorius
AGAGTGATTTCCTCTGTGACACTAATCAGCCTGGTTGCACCAATGTGTGTTACGACAGGGCTTTCCCCATTGCCCACATCCGCTACTGGGTGCTGCAGATCGTTTTTGTCTCCACACCGTCCCTCATCTACATGGGTCACGCCATGCACACAGTGCGGAGGGAGGAGAAGGAGAGGAGGAAGGAGCAGGAGGAGAGGGAGGCACGGGGGGAACTTGGAGACCTCGAGGGGGACAAGGAGTACCTCCATCAAAAGGACAGTGGCAGAATGATAGCAACTGATGGGACTGGTCATGTTCGCCTGAAAGGAGCACTGCTGCAGACTTATATGCTGAGCATCTTGATCCGTACAGTGATGGAGGTGGTTTTCATTGTGGTACAGTACCTCATCTATGGGGTGTTTCTCAGTTCATTATACCTGTGCAAGGCCTGGCCCTGTCCTAACCCTGTCAATTGCTACATGTCCCGGCCCACAGAGAAAAATGTTTTCATCGTCTTCATGCTTGTGGTGGCCGGTGTGTCTCTGCTGCTCTCGGTGTTGGAGTTATACCACCTGGGCTGGAAGAGCATCAGGAGGTATTTGCGAAACAAGCAGGTAAAGAATAAGAACAGAGCTGTGACAGTGGCAGTGTCTGCAGCTTTGGAGCCCAACAGCCCACCCCAGCCTTCAGCATCCTGCACACCGCCCCCTGATTTCAGTCAATGTCTGGCAGCCCCCAATTCCATGAACCCCATGACCACTATGGCATCACATCCCTTTAACAACCGGATGGCGCTGCAGCAGAATTCAGTCAACTTGGCCACTGAGCGACATCGCAGCTGTGACAATGTGGAGGAAGACGAGGACTTCCTTAGGATGAGATATGACCAAGAACCAACAGAGCTACCCAACAACTGTGCCCCATCGCCCCTGCTGCACTCTGGATTAATGAGGGACAAACGGCGCCAGAGCAAGACTAGTGGGAGTAGCAACCGAGCTCGCCAAGGTGACCTGGCGGTCTAGAGTCACCACCTGAGTGGCTGACGTGGGAAAAGGAGGGAGGCTGGACCTTCAGGGCCAAAGAGAAAGAAAAGAAAGTTTGTTTTGAAAGACACAAAGAAGGAGAGGATGTAGTCAGAACATGAGCACAGGCAAATTATGCAAACTCTGGAATTGATGCCTAACGTGACAAAAGAGAATGGAATAAATATTCAGTTATATCTGTTAGTGAACCATGTGAACTTGTCAAAAGACACTGAGAAACTGCAAAAGAAAAATCATCCTAAAGTGAGAAATGGGTAACAAGTGTGATATATGATATTTGGAAGTGAAAACCCATTTTATATTTTGCCATTGCCATTCATTAATTTGCCATTGGAGTTAATTGTAGATTATTGGGACTTAAACTCTCCTGCGAAAAAAAACAAAAAAAGATTCAGAATAAAAGCTCAGGGGGATCATTATGCAATAAACTGTGAAGCTTGGGGTATTTAAATACAAATATTTTCCATTATGAAGGTAAAGTGCCTTGGAGAAAGCGAAATTATATTTCTTTCAGTGGAACAAACTTTTTCTATTTCTCCATTTTTCCAAAGCTTGTAGCAAAGATTGTAGATCTAACGTAAGCCGTCGGTTGACTTGCTAACCTTATTGCACTGAACCTGCAGGTCAATAAACATGAGATATATCTTAAGTCTATTCACTTAACAATATAAAATTGTGCGAATAAATATATAAAACTGTGTGTGGAGATGATGTGACCTTGTAGTCTGTTTTACTTTTCCCTTTGAGATGGATTCAAGGGAAAGGAGAAAGAAGAGGTCCTGCTCTGATGGTGTTATGAAGAGCTCCGGCCACAAAGTGGTAGCATTGCACTTAACTTTTTCAGACTCACTCCTGGAGCCATTGTGTAAATAGTGATTGTCTATGCAATGTTTGTCTCAGATGATTTATTTGAATGAATTCAATTTTCAGTGTCCATTTTTCACTGTTTGGAGAATATTTTTATGGGTTCTGTATGACAACAGTGTGTAAAGGAATCTCACGTGAAGTTTAATCCTATATTTTACACAGCAAACATTTAGCCTTCTGTACAATCAATCCCTGTTGGTTCTTTTTGGTTATGACACACACCTTTATGCAATAAACGCCTTCAATCATTACTAAATAATTGTGTTTACATTTGTTTCTGTTGACTTCCAATTGAGTCAAATGATGTCTACATGAAAATCAAAATTATAAATAACAAAAACACCCTTAAGTTGAAATGACAAAGAGGAAGCTCACATACCTGTGTACAACAGTCACATACATGCATCATAGTACAGCCAACTTTTCTCATTCCCTGGTTTCCACATGTACACCTTGGAAAAAGAAAACAGGCCGCATGAGAAACCCTTTATCTGTATTCCATTAGCCTAGCATGAGTCTGTGTCTTTTTTTGTCTGAATTAGCATGTGAAATAAAAGTGATGTACACAATAAAAATAACATACATACTGTTCTTATGACAAGGATAAATTGTTAATGTATATAAAATAAATGTTTTGCCCTTTTAAACGTCTTTATCGTATTCTATCACATTCTTAACATGGACACTATCTTTGCATTAATTCACCCCAGCAAGGCTGTCAACGGGCTGCAGGGAACGGCCCGAACACAAAGGAAGTTACGTCACAAAGTTTCTAAGTACAGGAAGTAACTGTACCATTTACAAAAATAAAAGCTCCCAAAAAATAAAACGTAGATAAATATACATACATATTAAAATATAATACAGCCATAATATTCTAGCAGCGTGTCTGTATAACAGTATAACGTACATGCAGAAGGCCAGTTTCTAAACTGAAGTTTAGCATGCATCAACTGAATCGGCTTTCATGCCAGTGGAGAATGATGTCACAATGGAACTGAAACTCGCCATTGTCCAATGTGACCATGTCATTGAGATGTTTTAAAGGAAAGAAAAGAGTATGGACTTTGTTTTCCAATAATCAACAGCTCTGGTAAGTCTCATGCATTGTGATGTATCTTAAATAGCTGTTGATTATTTTTTGTTTCAGATGGTTGCTGCTGTTTTTGAGTGAATGAGGTCCATGTTCAGATGTTTCACAGTACCAGTTTGCCTTTGGGCATGTGAAGTTATGCTCTATAGCTTGGCTGAAGTTTGTGAGCACTGATGGTGAACTGGAGTGCCCTGAGTAATTTCCTAGCGGCTGTCCAGGAACTTTTGACCCCTATTGGGAAGTTTCAGCTCGCTGTCCTCTTTATCTTTCCCATCCTGGTGTTGGGCATCGCAGCCAAGACCTCCTGGGGTGGTATAGGCTCCAAGCATTGTACCCGTTCAAAAACTGGACCTGCACTAACCCCGTCAACTGCTGTATGTCCAGGCCCAGAGGCAGAAAGATGTTTTCATCGTCTTCTTGCTTGTGGTGTCCGCTGTTACTCTGCAGCTCTCTGTGTTGGAACTCTACCAGCTGGGCTGGAGCAGCATCAAGAGTTTATCGTGAAACAACATGAAAAGGACCAAGGAAAACTGAGACGGTGGCAGATTTTGCCGCTTTGGAGCCCAGCAGCCCACTTGAGCCTTCAGCCTCATTCTGTTATGATGTCGGTGACATCAAACCGTCCCCGGTCGTTTCGTTTACAGGAATAGGAAAAACCCACTGCTGTCTGTGACTGACTATTTCTCTTTTCTCCCTTTTCTCTCTCTTCTCTGTCCATCCTTCGCCCCTCAGAGACCACACCTTTGCACCTCTAGTGTACCCTCCTTAAGGACTTCCTCTCCTCCCCCTACTGTTGTTTGTGTCTCAGGTGTTCTTGGTCCGTGAACAGTCATGGGGGACTGGAGTCTCCTGAGGAATTTCCTAGAGGAGGTCCAGCAACACTCTACCACTGTCGGGAAGGTTTGGCTCACTGTCCTCTTCATCTTTCGCATCCTGGTGCTGGGCACCGCAGCCGAGTCCTCCTGGGGTGACGAGAAGAGTGATTTCCTCTGTGACACTAATCAGCCTGGTTGCACCAATGTGTGTTACGACAGGGCTTTCCCCATTGCCCACATCCGCTACTGGGTGCTGCAGATCGTTTTTGTCTCCACACCGTCCCTCATCTACATGGGTCACGCCATGCACACAGTGCGGAGGGAGGAGAAGGAGAGGAGGAAGGAGCAGGAGGAGAGGGAGGCACGGGGGGAACTTGGAGACCTCGAGGGGGACAAGGAGTACCTCCATCAAAAGGACAGTGGCAGAATGATAGCAACTGATGGGACTGGTCATGTTCGCCTGAAAGGAGCACTGCTGCAGACTTATATGCTGAGCATCTTGATCCGTACAGTGATGGAGGTGGTTTTCATTGTGGTGCAGTACCTCATCTATGGGGTGTTGCTCAAGGCATTATACCTGTGCAAGGCCTGGCCCTGCTCTAACCCCGTCAACTGCTACATGTCCCGGCCCACAGAGAAAAATGTTTTCATCGTCTTCATGCTGGTGGTGGCCGGTGTGTCTCTGCTGCTCTCGGTTTTGGAGCTCTACTACCTGGGCTGGAAGAGCATCCGGGAGTGTGTTCAAAACATTAGGACAAAGAGTAATCAAAGAGCTGTGATTGTCGCAGTGTCTGCAGTGTTGGAGCCAAAAAGCCCACCCCAGCCTTCAGCCTCCAGCACACCGCCCCCTGATTTCAGTCAGTGTCTGGCAGCCCCCAATTGCCTACCCCAGCCTTCAGCATCCTGCACACCGCCCCCTGATTTCAGTCAGTGTCTGGCAGCCCCCAATTCCATGAGCCCCATGACCACTATGGCATCACATCCCTTTAACAACTGGATGGCACTGCAGCAGAATTCAGTCAACTTGGCAACTGTGCGACATCGCAGCTGTGATAATGTGGAGGAAGACGAGGACTTCCTTCCGATGAGATATGACCAAGAACCAACAGAGCTACCCAACAACTGTTCCCCATTGCCTCTGCTGCACTCTGGATTAATGAGGGACAAACAGCGCCAGAGCAAGACTAGCGGGATCGGCAGCCGAGCTCGCCAAGATGACCTGGCGGTCTAGAGTCACCGCCTGAGTGGCTATTATTAATGTTATTCGTGAAACAATATGATAAGGACCGAGGACAGCTGTGACCCTGGAAAAGTTTGCATCTTTGGAGCCCAACAGCCCACCTGAGCCTTGAGCCTCATGCTGTTTTGAGGTGCTCCGGCCATAAGGTGGCAGCATTGTATTAACGTTTTCAGACTCACTCCTGGAGCCATAGTGTAAATAGTTATTGTCTATGCAATGTTTGTCTCAGATGATGTATTTGAATAAATTTCATTTCCAGTGTCTCTTTCTCACTCTGTGGATAATATATTTAAAGGTTTGAAGTTGAAGTTAAGCAAACATTTAGCCTACTGTACAATCAATTTCTGTTCAATAAATATGAAATAAACATATGAAATAAACACCATCATTACTAAATCATTATGTCCCAAAAAATGTTTTATTGTCTTCGAGGTGAGTCAAAAGTCCACGTTTTTCTTATAATGTTCTGCTTCAACATATTTAGATGTTCCTATATTACATTTATTCATATGTAACATCTGACACTAATTCATTAATACAAAAACTATTCAAAAAACATACATTTTTAGGGAAATAAATGAGGATAGACTTTGCCTTCAAATAATGAACCACTCTAGTAAATAGCTGTTGATTATTGTTTGCTTTAGATGGTTGCTGCTGTTGTTGTGTGAATGATCCAGATCATTTCATTTACAGGTATGAGGAATTTCCACTGCTGTCGTTGACTGGTTTTCTTTCTTCACTTCTGCACCCTCTGCTCGGTCCATTCTCCATCCCTCAGTGATCACACCTTTGCACCTCTAGTGTACCTTCTTTCAGTCCATCTACTCCTCTACTGTTTTTTGTGTCTCAGTGTTTTCTTGGTCTTTGAGCAGTCATGGAGTCCCCTGAGTAATTTCCTGGAGGCAGTTGAAGAACATTCCATCTCTATTGGGAAGGTTTGGCTCACTGTCCTTTTCATTTTTCGCATCCTGGTGCTGGGAACCCCAGCCGAGTCCTCCTGGGTTGATGAGAAGAGTGATTTTGTCTGTAACACTAATCACCCTGGTTGCAACAATGTGTGTTATGACCAGGCTTTCCCCATTGCCCATATCCGCTACTGGGTGTTGCAAATCATTTTTGTCTCCACACCGTCCCCCATATACTTGGCCCATGCCATATACACAGTGCGTAGGGAGAGGAAGCGGTGGAGAAGGGAGCAGAAGGAGATGGAGGAAAAAAGGGGACACGGAGGAGACCTGGAGGGGGACAAGGATTACCTACAACAAAAGGGGAGTGGAAGAGCCATGGCAATTGATGGGACGGGTCATGTTCGCCTAAAAGGAGCACTGCTGCAGACTCACTGAGCATCTTGATCCGTACAGTGATGGAGGTGGTTTTTATCGTGGTGCAGTACCTGATCTATGGGGTTCTGCTCAAGGGAAAGTACGAGTGCAGGGCCTGGCCCTGCCCCCACACCATCGATTGCTACATGTCCCGGCCCACAGAGAAAAATGTTTTCATCGTTTTCATGCTGGTGGTGGCCGTTGTGTCTCTGCTGCTCTACGTGTTGGAGCTCTACCACCTGGGCTGGAAGAGCATTCGGGAGTATGTGTGAAAAAAGAGGACAAGGAGTAAGCAAACGACTTGATTGTGGATTTTTCTGCAGTGTTGGAGCCCAGCAGCCCACCTCAGCCTTCAGCCTCCTGCACACCACCCCCTGATTTCAGTCAGTGTCTGGCAGCCTCCAAATCCATGCGCCACATGACCACCATGGCCTCACATCCCCATCGGATGGCGCTGCAGCAGCATTCAGTCAACTTTGTCACAGAGCGACATCGCAGCTGTGACACTGTGGAAGACCAGGATTTTCTTTGGATGCGATATGAACAAAAACCCACTGAGATACACACCAACTGCTCCCCATCACCTACGCTGTACTCTGGATTCATGAGGGCCAAACATCAACAGAGTAAGTCCAGTGGTAGCAGCAGCCAGGCTTGCCAAGATGACCTGGTAGTCTAAAGTCACCACAGGAGTTGATGACATAAGGGATTACCCTCACCATGGAGGTTATTAAAGATGGGGAGAACACTAATGGACAAACTGTACCTAGAAATAAAGGTTTTCTGTATTGTTAGATCACTGTCTTGTCCTCATTTGCATGAGACAGACTGGGGGAGGATGTACGTTTTTTACTCAGACAATAACTATTTTATCTTTTCATCCAAGAACGTGTGCATCGATATTCATCTTGGTCTGTCACAAGCTGCAAATAGTTGCACATTTATTTTATTCAGACTGATGGCTCTTTGTAAAATTTGTGGTATCATTGTACAATTTTGCCATGGAAAGAAATCATGGTTCTCTCATGAATAGTTAAAAGTTGTTGCCAAAGAAACACCAAAAAATAAAAATGGTAACAGTGTCTAATACAGCAAAAATGGAATGGTTTTAAAGTTACTCTGGATAAACAACAAAACTCAAAATAGGCCCAGTTGAATATTTTCCATAACATGAGAAGAGTAAACATTTTAAAAATACCAAAAAGAATGTATGACCCGAGCAAGAATGTTTAGACAAATGGATAAGTGGACTGAAGGACGCCTTAGAAGACTAGCTTCTGATCAAGGTGTTAAAAACCCGGGAACTCTATCTGATCAACTTTCTCATTCACAAGTACCGGCGTGTCAACTGATGCGGGTGTCTAGTCCACCATCCTAGCCAGAGAAAACAAAAGTGACAGAATTCTCAACCTGATAAAAAACGATTTACTCAGCCTGATTTGCTCTTTGCATCCGCAGCTTCAACTGGAGGTCAAGAGAATAGAGGCTGTGGCAAAGAGTCTTAACTGAGAGCTGCTGACGGTGTCCCAGACACCACCAACGACATGCAGGAATATCTCCACCGCCAGGACGTGGTGCAACTCAAAACATCTTACCACGACAGCTAAATGACAACGTTAGCTAGCATGCATGCTAACGTTGTCATGTAGCGTAACTATGTGTTCAACTCATAAAACCAAGATGAAGCTGGAAGGACACTGGAGTTTATTTGTAGGTAGACCCTCTGCTTGTCTTAAATATTGTTTGGCTACTTTGTTCTTCTTCCCAGATGTGTTCGGGAATGTTCTACAGTCCATCACTATGAGCTGTGTTTAAAACAGTTTCTCCCTTTTGTTCCTCCACTTGTTCCTCGTCACGATGAGCTGAAGTTGAAGATGGTATTTGCATTTAAGGGTAACTCTGGATTCAGACGTGATGTTGAATGGTTCCATAATGACTTCAACCGTGTGCATGCACTTTTCACTGGCATGTGCAAAGGTGTTGGTATATTACTACTCACATGAATTCTTCTCACCAGTGAGGAAGGAAGAGGAAGGCCAGCTTCCTTTTGGTGCAGCGCATATCATGAGAGAGAGAGGAGAAAATCAGCTCTCACACAATGGGGAGGGCGTGGGTGGGGGGCATACGGGACACGTTAATGTAGGGAGGATCGAACTTTGTGCCTGGACGAGAGTCAGGAGTTGGTCCTCCAAAAAATGTATTGCTAAATGAGTGCTACCATCAAATATTTAATCAGGTATGAAAAAATGCATAATTATTATCTAATGTTTTGTTAGAATAGATAATTAATTTAATCCCACACAGCAGAATTTCTCTCAACTGATTTTATTAATTAATTATTAACTGCAAATCTTACTTCTTCAATTTTTTTTTTGTCAGAGACCCTCTCACCTCATGTTTTCTGTGTTCAAGTGGAATATTTAGGGCCCGTTGCAAAAGCCAACCACATACCTTCTTGCCCGATGGAAGTAAAGTCACCTTTTCTCCATGCCCTCCAGCAGATCCCTCCAGTGAAGGCCTGATGACACCAAAGCTACTTTATATAATTTATACAACCTGAGGGAAACTGGTTGTATAAACCATGCAGAGGTTCTTCTTTTGTGTGACACCCTAAAAGTCGTTATAAATTAATGTTGTGAAAATCATCAGTATCTTCAAACTTCCTTTATCTAATATAGAAATGACACATAGGACGCATAACTTGATGCTATGCTGATACCTTCCCACCTGATACACATACCCACAGGTAAATAAGGGGAATACTGGCACTTATTTTCTAATTATAGCACTGCTTGTGATTATTTATGTTTTTATTTTAGCTCTTCATCTAACTTGAGGCTCTTGTGCAAATACGTGTCTGTTTATGTTTTTCATGCACTTGGTGATATAATAATCATAAATAATCTTTCAGAAGCACTGGAAATGTACAGATAAAACAATTATGTCTTCGTTCTATCTAAATGAACTGTATAGGTAAGAAAAGTAAAACATTCTAAGGAGTCAGACATCATCCAAATACAGGAAGTGCTTAATTTCTCAGATTATTTTGACACACAATGCCCCCCACCCCCCATTTTGTGAACTGACTGAACATGTAGAAAAGCTGCAATTCACTCATTGTTGCAGTTTGCCTGGTTCAATGGCATTGTCTGTTTTAGTTACCTAATGGGTTATGATAATATATATATTTATATATATATATATATATTTGCTTGATTTTATTATTGATGGTATACAAGGAATTCATTAAAAACAACTTAATAACCCAAGAACTTACAAAACAAAAAACAAAAACATTTAAACCAATTAGCCAACTAGGGTTATTAGATGAAAATTGTGTTAAAACATCCGAGCTTGAAGCAGCAGCAGATAGCAAACTGGACCCACAGAACAATAAAATTGAAAATGGTCTTCACAGGTGAGGAAGATCTTCTGATAAGAACATGGCAGCCAAACCTGCACCTCCAGCTATTGTGTTGGAGTTAGAGTTGTGTCCATACTCTCACTCCATCCCGCCTCTCTGACTGTTTGCAATTTGTTTTCAGTAAAGATCACAAGCTTTATCCCAGGAGTGCTTGTAGCCAACTTCTTCAGTGGGGTGAGGATCTGCTTCTCTAACTGGTATCCAATGCTGTTGTGTACAAGTTGTATCAATCTTGCACAAGGACATAGGCAGGTTCCCTCTCCCACATGCTCTGATGGGACTGTTTGGTCACCTGCCTTTCCTAGTTTTGCAGATAAAGAGCACAACGCTCTGATTGTCCATCTTATTATCATAGTGCGACAGATGGTCCTGGTCATTTAGACCACATCTCTCACACACGTCTACCAGACAGTCCAGACACCTGAAGACTGGACTACAAAATTATAACAACTAATTCATCTGAAGGTGGATTACATTTGGAAGGAGATTAGGAAGGGTAAGAGAAAATGTATTTTATTACTCTGTGATTGTATTAGATGTACTGGATAACCCTCACGGACAAAAAGTTTGTCTAAAGACATAAGTTTTGAGGAATGTTTACATTTTTTATAGCTTCACCAAGTAACTGAACATGTATTGTTGTTGGAAACTCCTTTCTGATTCCATATCTCATCTGTCTTTTGATCTCTACTTCTGAAGCCGGCACATGTGGTGCATACGGATGTCAGGGGTCACTCCTTGATGGAGTTTGATGGGTTTTCTCCACAACTCAATGATG
>VRLP01010126.1:0-10563 GCA_009660295.1 Lophius piscatorius
GTGGAATGCCCTCCCTGACCATCTCAGGGCTCCACAGACGACTGACACATTTAAAAAAGGACTTAAAACTTTCCTTTTTAGCAGAACCTATAACCTTAATTAAAGTTGCTGGTTTTTGGTAAGGCTTTTATATAGTTATTATTTAATTTTTTATTGATGCTTTTATCTGCTTTTGCTTTGTAGCACTTTGAGATTTGATCCAAATGTAAAGTGCATTATAAATTAAATGTATTATTATTATTATTATTATTACCTGCTAGTGGGACATTACAGTAATCCAGCCTGGAAGTAACAAATGCATGAACAAACTTTTCTGCATGTTTTTTGAGACAGAATGTCATCACAGATGACCGAAGGCAGTCCTAGAAATCTGTTTTATGTGGGGGTCAAAGGTCATATCCTGATCAAAGATAACTCCCAGGTCCTCACATGGTGCTGGAGGCCAAGGTCATAACATCCAGAGTAGTTATATCATCAGATAAATTGTTTCTAAGGTGTTTGGGTCCCAACACAATAACTTCACTTTTATCTGAATTTAATAAGAAGAAGTTTCAGGTCATCCAAGTCTTAATGTCTTTGAGACACGCCTCTAAATTATATAAGTGATTAGATTCACCTGGTTTCATTGATAAGTACAATTGTGTGTCGTCTGCATAACAGTGAAAGTTTATGGAGTGTTTCCTGATAATGTTTCCTAAAGGGAGCAAATATAGTGTGAATAATATTGGCCCAAGCACAGACCCCTGGGGAACTCCGTGGGTAACTTTACTATGCATGGAGGATTCATTGTTAACAGATACAAACTGAGATCTGCCACATAAATATGACTTAAACCAGTTTAATGCAGCGTCTTTGATGCCAACTAGGTTTTCAAGTCTTTGTATTAGAATTTGGTGGTCAACAGTATCAAATGCAGCACTAAGATCCAACAAGACCAGATACCAGAGCAGAGACCAGATTCCAGAACAGAGACCAGATACCAGAACAGAGACCAGATTCCAGATTCCAGAACAGAGACCAGATACCAGAACAGAAACCAGTCGGTTTCACGGTTTTACGGTTATTTGGAACCACAAGAATTCACTGTGAGGAAGAACTGGATTTATTTTGGGAAAGGTTAATTGTATGTTTCTGACAGGCGGGGGAGTTTTATCTCTAAGGACATCATGCTCTAACTGTTCGTCCGATTTAGTCCAACTTTGCTGCATATGAATCTTCTCGAGGAGATCTGTCTGGTAAATACCACATTTTACCCACTAGGGGCGCTGTTTTTAATGAAAAAACACAATTTTCAGTCCTAAGTTCACATTTAGTCTTAAGAGTTCTATCAGGGGGTTGCTTGTACAATGCATGGGATTGGGGGATTTTCAGGGATAGACACTTGCTGTCAGGGACGACAGCGTGGGACTTCTTTTCCCTGAATCGGAGTTATCAGAAATATCGAACATTGATTCAGTTCAAGGACACACACAATGACACGCACACACACGCACACATAGACGCAAAAATAGACCCACGCAGACACATACACACACACACATAGACACACACAAAAGCCCAAGGACACACACATAGACAAAAACACACAACCCCACACACACTTGCACGCACACACAGACACAGACAAACACACACAATCTCACACACACATACACACACAAACACACACAGACACAGACAAACACACACAATCTCACACACACATACACACACAAACACACACAGACACAGACAAACACACACAATCTCACACACACAGAGACACACACATACTTTCACACACACATAGACACACACAAAGACCCACGCAGACACAGACACACACAAACACACACATATAGACACACACAAAGATCCACAGACACACAGACAGAGACAAACACACACACAATCTGACACACTTACACACACACACACAGACACACACACATATACACACAAAGACCCACGGACACACAGACACAGACAAACACACACAATCTCTCACACACATACACACACAGAGACACACACACACATGCTTTCACACACACGTACACACACAAAGACCCACACAGACACAGGAGGTGGAAGAAGGCAGACATGAGGGTAGGTGTTTGACCAGGAGGTCTCTGTCACGGCTGTGATAACACTATTATTCTGGGGGTGTCAGCTGAATTAATTAAAAAGGTACACATACACACCCACACCCACACACACACACACATTTAATTCACTCCACCTACATCAACAGAAAAATACATTTGGGTCTAGAGGATTTAATTTTCTCTTCAAGGTGTGACTTCAAAGTGTGTGTCCGCGTTAGTGTGTTTTTGTGTTTGAGAGAGTGTGTGCGTCGGTGTCGGTTCACGTGTGTGTGTGTGTATGTCTGTGTGTTCGAGCGTGCGTGGGTTCATGTGTGTGTGTGAGAGAGAGTGTTTGCGTGTGTGTCTGTGTGAGAGAGTGTGTGCGTGTGTGCATGTGTATCGGTTCATGTGTGTGTGAGAGAGTACGTGCGTGTTTGTGTGGTGGGTTCATGTGTGGGGGTGTCAGATAATGGCTTCAGGTGTCACACCATATCGCTCCATTTTTATTAGACCCTGACTGTAACAAGTAATTAACTTCACGCTGAGAACATGTTTGCTCCTCTGTTGATGTCATAAAGAGAGATATTAGAGAGCCACACGTCACAATTTACTTTTCCACACCGGAGGGGGAGACGGCTGATGAGTTTGTGTGTTTTCTGTGTATTTGTGTGTGTGTGTGTGTGTCTGTGTGTGTGAGTCAGTTACACTATAAAAGTGCTGTTAAGACTCCATCTGTGTGTGAGAGCGTTTTCACATCATCACTGCTTTAAGATGTGTTTTTAGAAGGGAATGACGGATCTTCTCTACGGTGGCCCACAGGGACACCCGCAAAAACACAAAACATGCTGCAGCTTTAGAAAACACACGCAAACACGCAAAACATGCTGCAGCTTTAGAAAACACATGCTAACACGCAAAACATGCTGTAGCCTTAGAAAACACATGGGAGGGAGAGAGGGTGAGAAAGAATACAGAGGAGAGGGAGAGAGGGGGAGAGAGGGGGAAAGAGGGGGAAAGAGGGAGGGGGCACGGGGAAAAAGTGTTATCTTGCCTCTGAGTGATGGCTCTGACTCACGTTACATCATTATGATGTTAGCAAAAATGACTTTATTAGTTAGACCGTGTTGTGTAGTAAACTCACCCGAAATGTTAAGTTAACCAAACGAAGTAACGTGAAAAGACAGAAACTCCTTGTCACGCGCTTTTATTCTGATATCCCGACTCCACCGAAGTTCCGACAATTCATACGGTCTTCCTCTTCTTTAAATGAATTCCTTTTTTGGTGCATAAAAAACAAATCCATTTTGTGTGTACGTGTGTGTGGTGTCTGTGTACGTGTGTGTACGTGTGTGTGTGAGTGTGTGTGAGAGTGTGTGTGTATATGTGTGAGTATGTGTGTACGTTTGCGTGTGTTTGTATGGGTGTATATATGTGTGTGTGTGTACGTGTGTGTATGTGTGTACGTTTGCGTGTGTTTGTATGGGTGTATATATGTGTGTGTGTGTACGTGTGTGTATGTGTGTGTGAGTGTAGGTACGTGTATGTATGTGTGTACGTGTATGTATATGTGTGTGTGTATATGTGTGTGAGTGTGTGTGTATATGTGTGTGAGTGTGTGTACATGTGTGTAAATGTGTGTACGTGTGTGTATATGTGTGTACGTGTGTGTGTATAGGCGTGTACGTGTATATGTGTGTGAGTGTGTGTACTTGTGTGTGCGCGCTGCAGGTCTGTGCTCTAATAATTAGTCGTTCCATCTGTGAGTCAGAAGGTTGCCTCCATATTGCCTCTGTCTCATCCTCGCCTCCAGCTTTTAAACTGATCTGCTCCCACAGAGAGTCCACTGAGTCAACGACCCGCTGTGGATTCTTCAATGTCGTTCCACCGCCATCACAGCGACGCGCTAAAAAACCTTCCTTCTTTTAATTGTCTCTGCCAGGAACCAGTTGGTTCATCCACCGCTTTTCTCGAAGGCAAACGGCGAGGAGCCGCAGGCCGCACCCCCGCTATGTTGGCTCAGTTCACCATAAGGTCCTAAAAACAACAGCCCATAATAGTCCGACCTGAAACTACACGCAATAAGCAATCATTATGAAAGGAAATGAAAATAATAAATCAAATAAAAGGTTTACACTCAAAAACCCACAAGTGTAAAAACTCCAAACGGCTGAACTCTGAGCGCCGTCCCTCTCAAACATCCTTCTAAAGGTTTGTCTCTCCAAAGACGCCACCATTAAGCTCACGGCGCTCACCTGCTAACTCTGCCCTTCAGAATCAATCACCTGATCAGCAGTGTGTCCCTCTGGTGATGTCCTCTGAGTCGTCTGAGTCCTCTGAGTCCCTGAGTCCTCTGACTACTCTGAGTCCTTGTGTCCTCTGAGTCCTCTGACTCCCCTGAGTCCTTGAGTCCTCTGAGTCCCTGAGTCCTCTGAGTACTCTGAGTCCTCTGAGTACTCTGAGTACTCTGAGTCCTCTGAGTCCTCTGAGTCCCTGAGTCTTCTGACTCCTCTGAGTCCTCTGAGTCCTTGTGTCCTCTGAGTCCTCTGACTCCTCTGAGTCCTTGAGTCCTCTAAGTCCTCTGAGTCACTGAGTCCTCTGAGTCATCTGAGTCCTCTGAGTCCTCTGGGGCCTCTGGGTCCTCTGGTTCTTCTGAATCCCTGAGTCCCTGAGTCCTTGAGTCCTCTCACCATGGAGAGATTACGAGCACCCATGATGCTACGTATCATAGACGTTGTCAGCGTTTAGAGGTTACCAGCACCCATGATGCTCTAGGTGTCGCAGAGGGTCGTCACTGTGGAGAAGTTACCATTACCCATGATGCTCTATGTGTCGCAGAGGGTCGTCACTGTGGAGAAGTTACCATTACCCATGATGCTGCCTATTCTACTCAGGACCAAGGACCTGACCTGGGGTGACAGAGCCTTCTGGGTAGCTGCCCCCTCCATCTGGACCTCCCTACCCAAACACCTCAGAGACGGCACCGACTCCCCATTTTCAAATCCCAGCTGAAGACCCACCTGGTCCGATCAGCTTTGAATGAGTGAGTTTCATTGCTGTTGTTATTTGTATTTGAGCTGTTTATGTTTTCATACTTGTTTCTGATTTGAACAGTTCTTTCATGTATCTGAAAAAAGACCCTGGGCACTTAAGAAAATCACTCTATAAATAAGATGTATTATTATTATTAACGAGGCTCAGTGAACAAACATGAACCCAAAGGACGGAGAGGATAAAAGTGGTGTATGATTTTAATCCTAGTCTTATTTTATTTACCTATTTACTTGTTTATTGTTTTAGGCCTACAGCCTCCTGTGTAAAAACAAATGCTTTTAAACAGACAAGACACTCTTGGTTTATGTAGAATTCTTATTCTCTTAAAGAGTCAGTATTAGTTCAGGTTTTTAGGTTCTAGAGTCAAAGAGCTGATACAAAGTAAAGTAGTGAAATTGAATTGAGTTTTGGTAAACATTATTTATTGATTGTCTGTAACTATCAACGTCTCCGTGTTCTGACTCACCGCCCGCATCAGCTGGGTCGGTTTAAAGTAACTATTATCACTCTGGGAGCCGTTCCAGTTAAATCACATATGATCAGATATGAAGAAGTCCAGATTCGGAGTCAATGAGCGACTTGTTTCCTCTGATCAGGAATGAACCGCTTTGATTTCAGAATTTAAAACTTCAGGTCTCTCAACAAGTCGCAGCAGAGTATAATATCATATAATATAAAGTGATATTATCTTTCTTTTGGGCACATGCTCCCGTGCAACGTCACAGTCTGTCATGTCTACTGTCAGTTGGTAGTGTCCGTGTCGGCGTCTTGTCTTGCCGTGTTTTGTATAGTTTCGTGGAGGTGCACACACCAGGATCGGGAAGCAACCCTTCAGACCTTCAGACCTTCTGACTGAAGCCTGGCTGGGCGAGGCTGTTCCAGAGTCCGAGGTAAGTAATAGTTTTTCCATCGTACGGGCTGACAGGACCAGTCAGTCGGGCAAGGAGAAGGGCGGTGGGGCCTGCATCTACGTCAACAACAGGTCGTGTAATAACATCAAAATCAACAGCAAAGTCTGTACACCAGACGTGGACATGCTGACCCTATCCGAGGGAACTCCCCACTGTGGTCAACGGCTGTGTTTACTCCCACCAAGCACTAACACCAAAGTAGCAGCGGAGCTAGTAGCCGGGGGCGTTAGCTCCACTCCATGCTAGCTAAATACCCTGAAGCCCCGGTGGTCATTAAGGGGGATTTTAACAACTGCTGACCCAACGGTATTCTGCCCTCTTTCACCGTTATGTGGACCTTGACACAGCAAAACACAATATTCTGAGCTTGTGGTATGGAAATGTTACTGATGCCTTCATCGCTCGGGCATATCGTCCACTCGGTTTCTCAGACCACAGTGTTGTTTTCCTGCTCCAGCATTACAAACCGGAACTGAAACGCACCAAGCATAAAACTCACTGCGCCACCCAATGGTCGGAGGACGCCATTACATACCTACAGGTCTCACTGGCATGCACAAACTGGAACATTTTTCTTGGTAATCTGGACGAAAGAGTTTCAGTTATCACGGACTACATTAAGTTCTGCATTATCCCCACCAAACCACAAGAACAGTGAAGAAATATCCTAACTCCAAACACTGTATCACCCCCAATATTAAGCAGAGCCTCAGGGAAAACAAGAATGCATTTCAACGACGGGACTGGGCTTTGCTTAAACAATAAACAAACATATCAGGAATAACATACTCAAGGCAAAACTCAAATAAAAAGAAAGATTGGAAGAAGCTTTCACAAACATGAAGACAAAACAAGCTTTCCATGAAGTAAAAGCTCTAACCGGTTGTGAACTGAAACAGAACCATTCCACAATAACAGACCACTCCCCATTTGCAAATACTCTGAACACTTTTTACAATCGGTTTGACACCCATAACCACTCTGCTACCTGTGAGGAGCTGCTGAGATCCCACACCTTTCAGGAGCCTGCACATCCTCCCTTCACACTGGAGGATGTCAGACAGCTGCCGGGAGGGTGCAAACCTAACAGGACTCCAGGCCAAGATGGCATCCCTGCTAGGGGGCCAAGCTCTGTGCCATGGAGCTCTCTCCCGTCCTGCACTCCGTCTTCTGGGAATCCTACAGGACAGCATCTATAGACACCCTCTGGAAAACATCCACCATTATAACAGTACCCAAGAAACCCCGTCCTTCATTCATTCATCCACTACCGACCGGTCGCACCCACTCCAGTAGCCATGAAATGCCTGGAAGAACTGATCCTGAACACTTTCCTGCCCACCGTCAGACTACAGCTGGACCCCCATCAGTTTGCCTATAGAGCCAAATGAGGCACAGAGGATGCTGTGGCTACTCTCCTCCACTTCCTCCTCCAAAATCTGGAATCACCAGGCAACTTCGCTTCCATCCTTTTTCTTGACTTCAGCTCCGCAGTCAACACAATTCAACGCCACCAGATGATCAAGAAACTTCCATGTCTCAACATCCCTCCTCTCCTGATCCACTGGGTTTACAATTTCCTCAGCAGCAGACCACAGGCTGTTAGAATAGGCACAGTAACATCATCAACCGTCATCACCAAGACCGGAGGCCCTCAGGGCTGTGACCTCAGTCCCTTAATTTACACCCTCTACACCAATGACTGTACCAGCACCGCACCATCACTACATACTTCAAATACTCTGATGACACTGCCATACTTGGACTACTCAATGATAACAACTCTGTTCCAGCCTATCAAAACTCCATTTCTCACGCCACACAATGACAACTACCTGCAGCTAAACGTGGACAAAATAAAAGAACGGGTGGTTAACACACCGAACACCCCCCACACTGGACTGGTCCCAACCTCCATCCACAGCAGACAGTAGAACAGGTGAGCAGCTTCAAATATCTTGGACTCATCGTAGACAATAAACCCAGTTTTGACCAACACATCACTGACAGCCAGAAACGATCCCAGCAAAGACTCCATGTCATCCGCAAACTCAGAGGACTGTCTGTCTCCCCTCACCTCCTGCTGTTGCTTTACAAAAGCGTAATACAACCCATCCTGCTGTACTGTTCCACCTGATCTTCACCATGTAAACCATCTCCAACAACAACAAACTTACCAGCATCACATGCACTGCCTCCAAAATCCTCTGCCTGCCTACTCCCAATCTCTCAGGTATGAACCTCCGAGCTGTCACACGCCTAACACCTACAACAACACGCGACACTGATCACCCGTCAATCAACACTTCACATCACTTCCATCTGACCGGAGATACTGGACTCTCAGATGGAGAAGAGTTTGTTTCAGCAGGAGTTTTGTTCCCTCTGCAATAGCAGCCCTGAACAAATAGCCTCACTGACACTGTTGTGAGCTGGGGTGATGAACGCATTCATTCAGACTTTGTGTACTGACTATATTTGTATGTGGCTATGTCTTGCTATCTGTACTGACTGTGGAAACAACTATCCCTCTGGGACAATAAATCTAAATCTAAATAATAAAATATTATAGAATACAATATAATATAATATAATATAATGAAATGTCATATAATATAATATAATGTAATATTTAGCACTTTATTCCAACTTTCTATCATTTCTATTGTTCATCAGGTTTCATTTCTACATCAGGAAAGCCAGCAATGCTGTGACAACATATCACACAGACAGACTGACAGACAGACAGAAAGACAGACAGACAGACAGACACACTGACAGACTGACACAGACAGACTGACGGACTGACAGAAAGACAGACAGACAGACAGACAGACACACTGACAGACTGACACAGACAGACTGACAGACAGACACAGACAGACTGACACAGACAGACTGACAGACATGAATCGACTCACAGAGATCTATCTAATAATTGATTCTAGTAGTTCACATTTTACTCAATAGGGGGAGATTTTCATGATTTAGAGTCACATGATGAAGGTCAATCGTCATTACTTTTATATATATGTATAACTTTATAACTTTTTCTTACTTTAGGTTCAATGACTTAAAAATGAGCTGGAGTGGTGACAGTTAATTATTGGAATCTGATTGATTCTCTTCCTGTTTCCACTTCTGGTTTCATTTTCATCCAGTTTTAGAGTAAAGTGTTTGTGAGCTTTGCTTTAGTTTTATTTGATGACGGGCCGGGGAAGATCCAAAATGCCAAGAAGATGAATAAAAAAACGACAAACTGTAGGCTCCGCCTATTTATAAATCTACTCTAACTCTATATATGCCAAATCCGAAAACCACCATCTTATCGTGGTGGAGGGGTTTGAGTACCCTAGTGATCCTAGGAGCTGTGTTGTTGGGGGCAATTTGCTCCTGGTAGGGTCTCCCATGGCAAAGAGGTCCTAGATGAAAGGTCAGACAAAGAGCGGTCAAGACCCCTGATGAAAGGAAAAATCAAGGACTGATTACCATACCCGGAGGGTAACGGAGCCCCACCCTGGAGCCAGGCCAGGGAGCATCTGGTGGACGGACCTTCACCCAGGGGGCCCAGTCGGGTTCGTCGTAATAATAATAATAATAATAATAATATATTTTATTTATAAGCGCCTTTTCTGAGCACTCAAGGTCAAAAAACAAATACAATAAAACAACAGATAAAAAAACACACAATATAAATTAAATGATATAGTATGATAACGTTTTGATTTTGGAAGCGTCAACCCTATGGCGCTGAGGCGGGCGGAGGGTACAGTGAGGTGGATGGAGGAGGAGGACCTGAGGGAGCAAGAGGAGGTGGCATTGTGGAGGAGATCTGACAGAGAAGGAGGGGCCAGGTTGTGAATGGCCTTTAATGCATACAGGAGGAATTTGAATTGAATTCTGAATTTGAGTGGGAGCCAGTGGAGATGCTGAAGGGGGGGGTGATGTGGTGAAAAAACCTGGTTCAGATCCTAACAACTACAATAACCTCCACCCCATTACTAACCTACCGTTCACATTATATTTGCTCACTTTAGGCAACATTATCAGGAAACACTCCATAAACTTTCACTGTTATGCAGATGACACACAACTGTACTTATCAATGAAACCAGGTGAATCTAGTCACTTATATAATTTAGAGGCGTGTCTCAAAGACATTAAGACTTGGATGACATGAAACTTCTTCTTATTAAATTCAGATAAAACGGAAGTTATTGTATTGGGACCCAAACACCTTAGAAACAATTTATCTGATGATATATCTACTCTGGATGGTATGACCTTGACCTCCAGTACCACTGTGAGGAACCTGGGGGTTATCTTTGATCAGGATATGACCTTTGATTCCCACATAAAACAGATTTCTAGAACTTCCTTTTTTCATTTGCGTAATATTTCTAAAATACGACAAATTCTGTCACAAAAAGATGCAGAAAAGTTAGTTCATGTATTTGTTACTTCCAGGCTGGATTACTGTAATGCCCTACTAGCAGGTAGTCCCAATAAGTCTGTGAAGCCCCTCCAGCTGATCC
>VRLP01010127.1:0-10558 GCA_009660295.1 Lophius piscatorius
GACCCTCTAACAACCCTCACTCACACCAGACCCTCTAACAACCCTCACTCACACCAGACCCTCTAACAACCCTCACTCACACCAGACCCTCTAACAACCCTCACTCACACCAGACCTTACAAGTATCGAAAATGAACAAAATTATTAAATAAAACACAGAATGAGATCTCTTCAGGCGGGAGCTGGTCCAGTCCGGAAACTGATTTCTACCTCGTTTGGTTCCGGTTTTGGGCTCAAATAAAGATCCTCCCTTCATCAAAAAAACAAAGAAGGTCCCTCCAGACTCAGGAGGAACCCACGACGGTTGAGACCACCTCTCGTAGCAGTAATAAAGAGAGTAGAAGAAGAAGAAGGAGCAGCGGGTGTATTTGGTTCTGGTGGTCCAGTAAACTCACCAGCCAGCTGTCCTCCGCTCATAGTAACCAGTCTGTACGGGGACCTTCAACAGAACCGGACACACAGGTTAGTCTGTACAGGTGGTGTCACACTGAAATGATTCTCTCTCACTCACACTCACACACACACACACACACACACAATAATCATTGTGTTCCTTTACATTCCACCGCTGTCAATCAAACCCAGTCATTCATTCATTCATCAACGGGTCCCTGAGGAGGACTCGGGTCCAGTACCTCTCGGTGTTGTGGGGCATGGTGGGGTCGATGGACACCATGGCCCCACTGGAGTCCAGCAGGGACAGGTTGGTGTTCCTGGATGAAGACAAACACGTCTGATCAGAGTCACATGATGGACATCGTCTCACAGGAACCACAGCGCTGATCCACAACCCGTACGAGACTCATTTAACTCGCAGAACCGTCGTGGACATGTTCTGGTCTGGTTTTAGAACTGTTCAGAGGGAAATGTAAGTGATACATGTCTGGTTCTAGTCATCCAGGGGGACCATCCAGGATCCAGATGATTCCTCCTCCACATCAGAACTCTGCTGGGTTTGTGTCCCACATCTTCAGGACACGGCACTGGTGATAGGAGGATGAGGTCAGAGCAGAACCACTGCTCCTCCACCTTGAAATGATCCAGTTGAGGTTCTTCAATTTTTAATCCGAATACCTCATAGTTTTCCAGGTCCATCTGACCGGGGGGGGGCATGATTTGGAGGACATGATTTTTCTGCCCTGGTCTTGGAAAGTCTCGAGTCCCCCTGGGCTGGAGGATGATGCGGAGGAGAGGGTACTAAAAGTACTGTCAGACCTCAAAGTCCAAACCAGGGTTCAGGTTTGATCCATTTAGTTTGGCTTCCACGTTGCAGCTTTTCATCATCTCCACCTCCCGTCTCCTCCGTCCTCCAGGCGGAGTCTCCCTCCACTGACGACTGATGGACGGCGTCCGTCGGACGTTCCGCCGGGTTGATGTTTCTTCCAGCGGACCGGATCCCCTGAACAGAACACCATGAAGACCCTGTTCCCCTCCTGTTCTACGTCCGCTATTCTTCCTTCTCATGTTTGGTGATGGTCTGCTGAAAATGTCCTCCCAACGGGTCCAAAAGTCAGAACCGTCCAAAATGTCTTTTCATACTGTTAAAGAACCAAACCCTGGTTCTGTTTATCCGGGCTGAGACCACTAGAATGATTCGTCTTTCAGCCCTTCTCACCTGCAGGAACATGTTCAACCCGACCGCTGGATGTGAACAGAACCACACAACCGGACCGGATCTCCTTTGAGCATGATTTTATTCTGCTTTAAACCGTTTTAATATTTTCGTTGTCATGAACGAGGATCACGTATAGAAATCAGAGGAAGAACTGAAGTTACTGTTTCTACTCAGTGTAAGACGTGTAGTGGATCAGGATCAGTGTAAGACGTGTAGTGGATCAGGGGATCAGGGTAATATTTGCAGTGGATCAGGATCAATGTAAGATGTGTAGTGGATCAGAGGATCAGGATCAGGGTAATATTTGCAGTGGATCAGGATGAGTGTAAGATGTGCAGTGGATCAGGATCAATGTAAGATGTGTAGTGGATCAGGATCAGTGTAGGATGTGTAGTGGATCAGAGGATCAGGATTGTGCAGTGGACTTCAGTGTTTTACCTTGGGATTCCTGAAGCTGCACAGAAGAGCTCCTTGATGTCACAAGTGCTGCAGAATCGACTAAACACCACCTTGAGGACACACATGATGAGGAGATCATTAATAATCCATCTTGCAACAGCTGGACCACCCACATTCACCTATAACTGGACCTGCTGGACCAGGACATGTCTGGGTCCGACCCTATGAAGGAGTAGTTCAGACATCATCTACTCACTTCCATGTCCAGGTGAAGCTTAATTTCTCGAGCTTCATTAGAAACAGTTTCTCTTCAACTCACTCCATGAAGCATGATCCAAATCTTCAGAAGCAAAGACCACAGGTAGTCGTTGATCTTGTCTAGTGGACCTTCATTCTGGTTCATCTTTTTCAGACCTGGTGCAGGAGGACGATTTGACTCAGAGGCTACAGGGAAGATCTCCTCTTTAAACTGGGTCAATGTGGCTCTAAGAGGGTTTGGAGGTCTGGATCATTTTGCATCTAAGAGGGTTTGGAGATCTAGACCATTCTGAATCTAGGAGGGTTTGGAGGTCTGGATCATTGTGAATCTAGGAGGGTCTGGATCATTGTGAATCTAGGAGGGTTTGGAGGTCTGGATCATGAGCGGCATGAAGGATCTTCAGCCCGTCTGCTTTTCATAGCCACAAAGCCAAAAATGGAAACTGACTTCCTGTATGAAGATGATAACCAGCGTCAGTACTTGTCACCAGACCAGAGTATCGAGAACTCCATGGATCTTCTGGCGACACGCCGTAGGATCTGTCTTTTGTGTGAAACGGCGTTTACATGCAGCGACTGGATGTCGGAAAGGACTCTTTTCCGGATCTATTAGGGTGTCGGTGGAAACCCACCTACTGATGGAGATCTCATCAGAATCAAGTCATGCTTCTGCTTGAAGATGCAGCCACGGATTTGAATAACAAACCCTCTTCATCATAAAGGCTGCAGCATCATCAGGCCCGAGATCAGGACCCCCCTACAGGAGAGCAGCCACTCATATGCAAATCAGAACCATTCAATCCGGACCGGAGTCTGGTGATCCAGAATAAAGAAGGACAACAAAACAGAAAACAAAAGATGAATCAAAGACAATGAGTGCATGAGGAAGAAGCAGCTGGAGGAGAATGAAGGATCTAATTATAGTTAAATGAATTCATCATCAACCAGAAGATTAACTCTGTGTGTGTGTGTGTGAGATATATATCTATATATCTATATATCTATATAGATATATAGATATAGATATCTATATATCTATATAGATATATAGATATATAGATATCTATATAGATTTATAGATATATATATATATATAGATATATATAAATAATCACAGTAGATAGAGGACCATCAGACTGAAGGTCTGCAGATGTGGTGACCTCAGAACTCACAGTAGATAGAGGACCATCAGACTGAAGGTCTGCAGATGTGGTGACCTCAGAACTCACAGTAGATAGAGGACCATCAGACTGAAGGTCTGCAGATGTGGTGACCTCAGAACTCACAGTAGATAGAGGACCATCAGACTGAAGGTCTGCAGATGTGGTGACCTCAGAACTCACAGTAGATAGAGGACCATCAGACTGAAGGTCTGCAGATGTGGTGACCTCAGAGAACTCCTGAGGACCTGATGTTGTCCATGATTAAACATGTAGACTAGAAACATTGAGATGTTTCCTCATCATATGCTCCAGATCATCATCGATGACATCATGGTTTAGATTACACGTTAACGATGACCTCATCACGGTTTATTGTTTACATGTAAATGTTCCAGACTCTGGAGGAACGGTTGTTGGTTCAGATCTTCTGCAGCTAAAAGCAGAAGACCTCCAGCAGTCAGCACTAACTCTCCTCCACCTCTACGGAGGTGGAGGAGACTATTATGGGATTGAGCTCTAACTAATGAGAAGACTTTTGTAATATTTTTCCAGCTGGTCTCAAGGCTGATGAAGTTTCTGCGTGAACTTTAACCCCCGACTGACTGACATGTAGGAAACATAAATACAAACAAACATGTTTGTTTAGATCAGAAGGTATTACAACTAACACCTGCTGTCAATCAAGTGTTCACCTGATACCACTGGGCTTCAGGTAACCTTACTGATAATACACACCAAGGAGCCATAACATTATAACTACCCAGTGACAGTGATTGTCTGGTTCCCATGGATACGGGTCAGTGGTCCTTAGATCTTTATTTAACATTTACGTTTGTCATTATTCTTCAACATTTAATGTCACACTTAAACTTTAATGTTCGTTTCCCACACCTTCCATGTACATGTAGTAGAGACTTCTATCATAAATCCTTCTTGAAGACAGACGCTGAACTTTGAAGATGTTAGAATCGTCTTCAAAAGTGTCTCCAGAGACGGAAACCCGGAATCTGAATCTGCACAACGTCTCAGGTCCAGGTTCTACCTCCATCCCAGGTCTTACCTTCTGGATCCTGCCGTCCACGTCCAGGTAGATAACCCGGTATGAGGACGAAGCGGAGCCCATGGTCTCCTCTCCTCTCCTCTCCTCCGGGGGGTCAGTGCTTCTGATCCGGTTCGTGCCGGTCTAGAGGGAAGTCAGTGGTCCGCAGACATCCCACCAGATCGTCTGTCGTCCTCCCGGTCTCTGTCACCTCCTTCTCTGACCGAGGCTCATAAAGACTGTGCACGCGCTTCACACCTCCCCCCTTCACCTCCTCGGTTTGCGCGCGCTCAACAATACACGCACGCTCTATCTTACTCAACCCCCTCACACAGGTAGATTATACAACAAGTGCTCTGATTGCAGCACCTGGGGAGAACAGTTGTAACAATTCCACCAATCAGAGACCAGCGGGGAGTGACGTCACTCCGCCCCCGACGCGGGCTCGGACGAAAAACCGCGTCAGAATCTCCCTTAACGTAAAAAACGTTATCTGAGAATTTTAGAATATCATTTATAGTCAAGAGAAAAAGATAACCGATTATTTTACAGGTTTGTTTCTGATTGATCAGCTGTTTGAAGTAAACAAATCCAACATGAACAGTTCAAACAGGAAAGAGAGAAATAAAAGAGAGATCTGCATCTTTAGTTTGTTTGTTGTAAACAGTTTACAATTATTAGATTGACCCGGATGATAAAGGCCCCAACAAACAAACAAACAAACAAACAAACAAACAACAGCTCTGATGGAGTAAACCCCAGAGTTCCTGTGGATTCTTCTATATTTTATATTAGACAGTAAAAACCACGCGGCGACACAAACAACCGTAGAATCAATGAAACGGTTTTTAGTGGATTTATATCAATCCATTAATTTGTCCATCTCTCACCTGAACCCGGAAAAGTTCGGTTCAGGATGCTAACTAGCTTAGCTTGACTGAACACAATAAGCCTTAATGAAGATAAGGTCCTCTACTGACACTGATGAGCCCTAACATTATGACCAGTGGTCAGAACAGTGACGTCACAGCGTGACCTCTGACCCCTGTCCACTGCTCCAGCCATTGGACCCATCAGCATCAGAACTGGACCATGGAGCGATGGAAGAAGGTATTCTGGCCTGACGAATCGGGTTTTCTTTTACATCATGCGGTCGGCCAGCTGAAGAGAAGGTACCAGGATGCATTATGGGAAGAAGACAATGTGATGTCTCACTTCCGTCCCTCCATGATGTGGATGTTCCTTTGACCCGTATCTCCTACCCAGAGGTTCTGCTGGAGTCCAGACCTCCACAGTCATAGCCGGTCAGGTGGTTTGAGGGGAAAGTACACGTTATTAGGCTGGTGGTTCTGATGTTGTGACGACGCTGGCTGAGCTGTGGTTCTGGAACAGCGTCTGCTGACTGAGGGACGGTTCTTCTCTCCATCACTGACACGAGGATGAAGAGAATGTCTGGTCATCAGAGAGCTTCTGTGTCGGACGAAGGTTTGTCCCTTGTCTGAACTCATTCACTGTGAAGATGAAGAAGATGATGAAGAGTGTCTCTCTCTGTGTGTTCCTTTCAGATGCGTTCCTTCACCTCCATGTTTGTGTGGGTTCTTTCCTGGTTCTCCAGTTCCCACAGTCCAGAACCGTGAATGACTGAATCACCTGTAGCACTAACAAAGGGGGATGGTTCTGTGCGCTCCGATCTGTGGGAGGACGACTTTAGGACCAGGATGGACCCGGAGAGCAGAACCTTCAGCCGACATGAGGTCATGTGATCATTTAGGACAAAACTCACGGAACCATCCTTTAACGGCCCTCTAAACTTCAGTTCCTTCACCAAAGATGAAGGTAGAGGGTGATCTTAGGCTCCATAGGCCCCTCCCTCTACCGTGAGTGTGCACGTGTGTCTGCACGAGAGTGTGCACGAGTGTGCGTGTGCGTGTGTGTGTGCACGAGAGTCTGCCCGTGTCACTGAGTGGCCTCCTGTCTGTCAGAGGCGAACCCTTCAGGATGACACCTGTCACCTCCAGCTGAGAGTCCACGCCACTCCACATCTCAAAAAACAAGCCATCAGAAACGCCCCGCCCACACCGTAAGTGTATACTTTCCCAGAATGCTTTGGGAGTGAACCACCGCCGTTCCATAAAATAAAGCAACAGAACCTTTTGATGTTTTATTATTATAAAATCAGTTTCCTGACAAACAAACAAAGAATCAAGGCACACAGTGTTTCAGGTACGAGACCCACTGACACTCAATAAATACAACACAGCACCAGAACCAGAACCAGCCCACCATTCATCACGCCTCTACTGCGCCACCTGCTGGCTGGTTTCAGTCTGCAGGTGATCTGATTATAAATATGAAAAAAAACTCAGATTTTTATTCCTTCATTTAAAAAATCTGTGGTGAGATAATGGACCGGGCCTCGAGTCCATCAGCTGTTCTGCACCAATCATTGATCATTACACGAGAAAAAAAAACATTTAGGATCGTCATCAATCATCCGTAGAAAAATACAACTTTGGTGCCTTCATTTATGTAAAATCATCAAACGCTCCCAGATGGAGTCAACAGAACCAGTGGAACCTGTGGAAATCAGTGGAACCAGTAGAATGAGTGGAACCAGTAGAACCATTAGAATGAGTGGAACCAGTAGAATGAGTGGAACCAATAGAACCATTAGAACCAGTAGTCTTTGGTTCTGTAAGGCACAGCTGACCCTGAAACAGGCTTCTTCACAAACACTGTATCAACTGCTGTTAGCACAGAAACTGCTATGGTCCAAACAGAACCGCGGTGTAAAAGATTGGACCTCTACTATATGTGCTGGAACATCACTGAGATGCTCTTCACAGAACCTCTAAGGTGTGTCCTTCAAACTGATCCTTCTTTCTGGGCTGATCCTACCAAAGGTTCACGGAATCCTGACCTGCTCTGACCCAGAACATCTGGAACCACTGGACCCCAGTCTCAGACCGACACAGGAGGACGACACTTCAGGCTGGATAGAAACTTCTCCTGGTTCTTGTTAGGTTAAATATGTTCTGGTTCTAGGTCACACATGTTCTGGTTCTAAGTCAGACATGTTCTGGTTCTAGGTCAGACGTGTTCTGGTTATAGGTCCGACGTGTTCTGGTTCTAGGTCAGACGTGTTCTGGTTCTAGGTCAGGGATGTTCTGGTTCTAAGTCAGAGATGTTCTGGTTCTAGGTCAGACATGTTCTGGTTCTAGGTCAGAGAGGTTATGGTTCTAAGTCAGACATGTTCTGGTTCTAGGTCAGACATGTTCTGGTTCTAGGTCAAGGATGTTCTGGTTCTAGGTCAGACATGTTCTGGTTCTAGGTCAGACGTGTTCTGGTTCTAGGTCAGAGATGTTCTGGTTCTAGGTCAGACATGTTCTGGTTCTAGGTCAGAGATGTTCTGGTTCTAGGTCAGACATGTTCTGGTTCTAGGTCAAGGATGTTCTGGTTCTAGGTCAGACATGTTTTGGTTCTAGGTCAGAGATGTTCTGGTTCTAGGTCAAGGATGTTCTGGTTCTAGGTCAGACATGTTCTGGTTCTAGAACAGACATGTTCTGGTTCTAGGTCAAGGATGTTCTGGTTCTAGGTCAAGGATGTTCTGGTTCTAGGTCAAGGATGTTCTGGTTCTAGGTCAGACATGTTCTGGTTCTAGAACAGACATGTTCTGGTTCTAGGTCAGACATGTTCTGGTTCTAGGTCAGACATGTTCTGGTTCTAGGTCAGAGATGTTCTGGTTCTAGGTCAGACATGTTCTGGTTCTAGAACAGACATGTTCTGGTTCTAGGTCAGACATGTTCTGGTTCTAGGTCAGAGATGCTCAGGGTGTGATGGAGAAGAAGCTGCTTGAGTTGGATCACCCATGGAAGTTGGACGTTATGCTTTCAGGTTCTGTCGGACTGAGCTGGACTCCATAGAGATCCGTCCCCAGAGGAAGAGGTGGGAGGTGGAGCAGGAGGTTTGGTTCCTCTGGAGCTCAGTGCTCCTTCAGCCTGTGGAGACAAATATGGACACCATGAACCTGCTGCTGATGAAGGGATCTTCAGAAACACATGAAACCTGTTTGGTCCTTCAGAACCAAATGCTGCTGCTGATCCAGAAGAACACATCCTCACAGAGACTTCTGGTTAATTGGTGACCAGGGGTCGCGACCTCAGCCGTGGGATAATCTGTGAGAACGTCTCCTCCAGAGGTTCATGCCAGCAGGTAAACAAGTCAGTGAAATTCTGTAACGTTTGACTCTGGACTCTGGCTCTGATCCAGAACAACAGCTCAGACCTGCCACTCATTAACCCGGAGCTCTGGGCTCACAGGATTGGAACCTGTGGCACAGTGGTTCCCAAACACTGGGGCGTGACCCACAGGTGGCTCTCAGGAGAATTCATTTGGGTCGTGAAATAAAAGGGTTCCGATCCTTTTTGACTTTTATTCTAGATGAATGTCTGCAGTTCACCTTTCAGCCACACGAGGGAGCGTCTCCAGCCAATCACAGCCAGACACAAGAGGCCAGGTGCTGCCTTGCTCAGAGGCTGGCTGGGATGAACTGGACTGAACCGGGCCGTGATTTGATCCAAGGCATTATGAGAAATGATTTATAAACTGATATGGACTCACAATATGAAGAAAACACAAAAGTTCAAAGTGGAAATAGTTATTAGTAGTAAAACAAATGAGCCTGATTAGCCAGAACATTATAACCACCAGTCTGATGAGAATAGTAAAAACAGGACTTACTCCACAGCAGAGATCGTACGGGATTTCTTTGAGAACAGCTCCTTTACGACGAGCCGGAGCAAAAACTACAGACACACAGAGACACACGCACACACACACACACACACACGTTAGTTCAACTGTTTTTTATTCTATTTATTTTACAGCTATTAGTTTTTTCTATAGGAAATAAATCCCATTATAACATCTTTCCTTCCCTCTGGTGTAAAAACTAAAACTCTGATTGGAGGATATAGACGTAGACATTAGTAGACTTATGCTAGCCTGATTTTAGCCTGTAGGAGAAGCTAGCACTGATGCTAGCCTGATTTTAGTCTGTAGGAGAAGCTAGCACTGATGCTAGCCTGATTTTAGCCTGTAGGAGAAGCTAGCACTGATGCTAGCCGGATTTTAACCTGTAGGAGAAGCTAGCACTGATGCTAGCCGGATTTTAGCCTGTAGGAGAAGCTAGCACTGATGCTAGCCGGATTTTAACCTGTAGGAGAAGCTAGCACTGATGTTAGCCTGGCATTAGCCTGAAGTTAGGCTGTATGCAGGGCTTACACTGATATGTAGATGGTTCTAAGTCAGAGATGTTCTGGTTCTAGGTCAGACATGTTCTGGTTCTAAGTCAGAGATGTTCTGGTTCTAGGTCAGACATGTTCTGGTTCTAGGTCAGAGAGGTTATGGTTCTAAGTCAGACATGTTCTGGTTCTAGGTCAGACATGTTCTGGTTCTAGGTCAGACATGTTCTGGTTCTATGGTTCTAGGTCAGACATGTTCCGGTTCTAGGTCAGAGAGGTTCTGGTTCTATGGTTCTAGGTTAGACATGTTCTGGTTCTAGGTCAGAGAGGTTCTGGTTCCAGGTCAGAGAGGTTCTGGTTCTATGGCTCAAGGCTAGACATGTTCTGGTTCTAGATCAGAGAGGTTCTGGTTCTAAGTCAGACATGTTCTGGTTCTAGGTCAGACATGTTCTGGTACTATGGTTCTAGGTCAGAGATGTTCTGATTCTAGGTCAGGGATTTTCTGATTCTAGGTCAGAGATGTTCTGGTTCTATGGTTCTAGGTCAGATAGGTTCTAGGGTTCTAGCTCAGAGAGGTTCTAGGGTTCTAGGTCAGAGAGGTTCTAGGGTTCTAGGTCAGACATGTTCTGGTTCTAGGTCAGACATGTTCTGGTTCTAGGTCAGACATGTTCTGGTTCTATGGTTCTAGGTCAGACATGTTCCGGTTTTAGGTCAGAGAGGTTCTGGTTCTATGGTTCTAGGTTAGACATGTTCTGGTTCTAGGTCAGAGAGGTTCTGGTTCCAGGTCAGAGAGGTTCTGGTTCTATGGTTCTAGGTTAGACATGTTCTGGTTCTAGGTCAG
>VRLP01010128.1:0-10556 GCA_009660295.1 Lophius piscatorius
ATCAGGTAAAGGATGAAGTCATAGATCAGGGAAAAGGACAATGTCATAGACTAGGTGTAGGATGATGTCATAGATAAGGTGTAGGATGAAGTCATAGATCAGGCGTAGGATGATACTACGACTCGTCCTACTGCACACAGAAGCTGTCTGGATTTCTGTCAGGAGGTCTTGAGATAAAACAGAGAAATGCCGCGGGGAGTTTTAAAGGCTGCAGCTCGCAGGAAGTGCAGCTGAGACTGAAATCGATGAGAAGATGAGACACAGATGCAGTGTGTGTGATTAATGTGATCTCCACAGCAGTCCTTCCCACTCTGACAGCTTCCTGGAATCACAGCCTCCACCTCTGGCTGTGACACGCAGATTTATCATGGGATGCCGAGGAACCTCAGGTTACGGTGTTTTTTCATGATAAATGTGGTTTAATGTTGATAATGAAGATCAGAGTTATGCTTGAGCACATAGAGATAAAAGAAGTGATTGGGTGAGGTCTGGCGTTCATTTATCAACAGGAAATCAATTAGTCCAACTCCATCCTGGATCATTATCCCATCCATCCCACCATCACCCAGACTCTTCCAGCTGGCTGGAGCTCTAACGGCATCAGATCGCATTTCTTCCCGCTTCAGGGCTTTGAGACCATATGCCTTAATTTTGGTTTCAGGCCACGATCTTATTGACTGGTTCCCCCTTCTCTCATCAGCATGTTGTCCACTAGCATCTGTGACTACCTTCACATGTTAACAACCTCACTCAGCCTCAGATCCTCCTCTTCCTCCGCCCTCACTCTACTTCCTGCTACACTGACCTCCGTGGGGTTTAGAGCCGGCCGTCACTTCTGGATCTCCTTCCACAAGATACCGAAAATATTAACTGGCTTTTTCAGTCTGATCTTAAATCCATTCTCTGTAACTGCTGCTCCTGTTCAAGGTCGTGGGGGGGCTGGAGCCTATCCCAGCTGACATCGGGTGGGGGGCGCGGCACGCCCTGGACAAGTTGCAGAGGTGATTCCCTGCATTCTTCTGCTAGACAATAGAAACTGACTCCGGCACGCGTGCATAACTTGTTCCAGGACGTACAACCTGACAGGTCACATGACGTGACTATGGAAAGGGGGGGGGGGAGCGATGACAACAGAGCAGACTAAAACTCGAGCGACAGTGAAAGGAGAAGCGAGAGAAAAACGAGCAACCATCTTTGACAATCAACTCAACACAACGTCTCCGCTCATTTTATAGCAGTTCGGCTTTTGCATGGTGGGTTTGCATGGCAAATGTCGGCAGCAGAGAGGTCACGGAGAGGTCACGGAATCCGACTCAGGTGGGAAACGTTCCTCCTCCGAGTCTCTCCTCATCAGTTTGTTCAGTTTAAAGCACAACAGAGAACGTTTAAAGTGTCTCTGCTGGTGTGTGTGTGGGGGGGGGGGGGGCGTTCAGCATTTCCTCTGATTTTCAAACAATGCCCCCGTTCGGACACTCCACCCTGTCTGCATTCCCTCAGACACGCAGTAAAACCTGCTCCTCAGACGGTTAATTCATACTTTTTTACCTAAAGTTTGGCTCCGAGAATAAAAGCAGAATATAGAAATACCTTTAAGAGACTCGATCTCGTTTTGGATCGACCGGCTGCTGTTCATAGTCGCTGTTGGGCCTCCTTCTGGAGAAAGGTGATTGTTCTAGAATGTTGCTGTTAAAGCTCTGACAGTCTTCCTGCTTTTTTCTTTCCTTCCCTGATTGAAGTTTCAGTCTTTTCAGTTACTCTCCTCTCGGTCGCTGCCGGCCTGCTGACCAGGACGCTGCTCTTGTTTTGGTTCCTGTCATTCTCCATGTGCACACACCACCTACCTCTCTCTCTTTCTCTCTCTCTTACAAGCACACACACACATGTAACCACACACACACACAAACACACACAAACAACAGTAGGCGTCTGTAGAGTACAAAGCTCCTCCCTCTTCTCCTCCCCTTCAACCAAAACACAAACCATTCAAACAGACACCTGCACTGTTGTAGTGTGTGTGAATGTCTGTGTGTGTGTTTGTGTGAATGTCTGTGTGTATGTATGCGTCTGTGTATGTGTGTGTTAATGTGTGTGTGTCCGTGTTTGTGAATGCGTCTGTGTTTGTGTGCATGTATGTGTGTGTGTTTGTATGTGTGTGTATGTGTCTGTTTGTGTCTGTGTATATGTGAGTGTTTCTACGTGTTTGTGTGTATATCTGTATTCGTGTGTGTCCGTGTTTGTGTGTATGTATGTATGTATGTATGCATGTGTCTGCATCTATATGTATATGTGAGTGCATGTGTGTTTGTGTATGTACTCTGTGTATGTGTGAGTGTGTATGCATTTGTGTATGTATGCATCTTTGGATATGTCTGTGTGTGTCTACGTGTATGTGTGTGTGTGTCCGTCTGTGTGTGATTCATACAACTATTTTTGCGACTATGATACATTATAACTAATAATACTACAAATTGTAATAATCAGACTTGTAGAAAAATCTGAAAACTTGTCCTTAAATCAAACTCTGGAAAGAAACGTCAGAAGAAAAATCAACATAACAGATGAGATCATGTAAAATCATCAAAGTAGTCCAATAATAATAATATCATTTTTAACACCTTTACTTTATTACCTGTTTGGCCTGCATGTATTTATCTTAAACAGAGCTGCCCAAGGACGCAAAATGAATTTCAGTGCAAACTGAGGATAAAGTTATTTAAAAATCGTCTTCCATGAGTGAATCATGGAATATTTAAACCTCAAAGTTCAACATATTTTATTTGTCATACATCGAGGATATTTATTATTTCACTGATTATGTGTAATTCTTGGCATTGAAAAAAAAAAAACATCCTGCTGAAATCAAATCTGCAGAACCGCTTCTGATGCGAGCATCAAAGGTCCAAAGAGAGACTCGGTTCTGGATCGAATCGGAGCTTGAAGAGAACCAAGTAGAATCTATTCCTGGTCAATAAACCGCTTCATTTGCGCTCAGAGGCTGGTGGACTTAATATGAGCCTTCCATCCATCAATCAATCAATCATCATCAGAAAGGAAGCCCGTCTTTTACCACAGGAAGTGGCCTAGAGCGAGTGAAATGGATCCATGGACAGATACTGAGTTGTGCTCCGCCTCCGTTCAGGCGGCATTGGTGCTCAGAAATGATCTGACTGATCAGCTGATCCGAACGCCGGCACAAATAAAGGACGTCTGGAGGAAAAATGACTGAGACGACTTTGGCAGCAGTGTGTGTGTGTGTGTGTGTGTGTGTGTGTGTGTTACAGCTTGTTTTGGCCGACATCGCACGCCCTCTGGACACAATCTTCCCTCTCTCTCCTGGTGCCCGGTTCCTGTCACTGTGACATGATGCTTCAAAGACGACCACACACGATGACCAACAGAGAAACTTAAGTCTGATTAGATAGTAACATCATAATAACACGGGGCGTTACGTACCGAGATCATTTTAAATCAGCTAGTTGTGTTTCTTCAGTAGGTAAAAATGGTTAAAACATACATGTATTAATTCAATCAACAAAAACTAGACCTATACTGCAAGGATTGACTGCTGAAACCCCCCCAATCCCCTGCATTGTGCAAATAAACCCCCCTGGTTGAACTTCTCAAATTAAACAAGACTAATCTCAGACAGTCCTTCGTGACTCCACCTATTTCTATGACGTCAGCAGTCTGTTCTAGGATCAGATCCCATAGTGACTCCACCTATTTCTATGACGTCAGCAGTCTGTTCTAGGATCAGATCCCATAGTGACTCCACCTATTTCTATGAAGTCAGCAGTCTGTTCTAGGATCAGATCCCACAGTGACTCAACCTATGCATTTGTAAAAGAAATGTTAAAAGCTGTTCTTTTCTTTAAGATTGTTATCTTAATAAAATATGTTTCAAATATTTGAGTAAAAAATAACTCTTTTTAAAAACTGAATCGATACTAGAGATGAATTCATGAACAAAACATGTTTTTTAGTAGACAACAAACATCCAACGGCTTCATAAAGTCTGTTAACTTCAGTAAGAATCCATGACTTTTATTGTGAAATCCGCTGAGGTGGGCTTAATTAGCAGACGTGAGCGATGCCTGTTTGTTCAGTAATAACCCGCTGGAGTTGTGCTGCGGCTGATTTGTCGGCAGGATGTGCATCAGCGCAGCGCCCGCAGCGGTGAAATCCATCACGGGTAATGCCTCCGATTACGGGAGTGAGGTCTTCCGTGAGAGGGACGAAGAGCCGGAGGGAGTTGGGCTCAGAGATCTGGGACTTCGATCTGAAGATCATCAGCAGATCCAGCGAGATGAGTCAGCGTTTAGAAACGTTAATGACAGCAGCAGCAGAGAATGTCTGCAGTCTGGTCTCAGGGCTACAGGTGGAAGCTGGTGGTGTCCTGCCTGTAGGGGGCAGCATTGAGCAGAATGTGGGGGGGGGCTGTGTACGCTCATAAAAATGAATCAATGCATACTTGAAGTGCTTTCATCTACTTGATATCATTTAAATGATCTTATTTTGAAAACGTATGTATTCAGATTTCATAGAATCGACATCAATCCGTTCATTTTGGAATCAGTTCAATTAAATCAGTTGAAAAATATGCAAAAGGTTGAAATGTGTCTCATTATAGAGCAACCAGGATCAAAGCGCTTAAAACGTAAGAGATTGGTTTTAAATGTAATTAACCAAAAATACAATTATTTTGAGGGAGAAATGCGTTTGAAACACGTAAGAAGTTTTTTAGAACTATTACAGACGTATCACTTTTACTTGTTTCATTTAGAAATATTTAGGACATTAAGTTTATTACTTTGTTTACGTTAAAATTATTGTAATCCAAATGCGATGGAATTCTAAATGTAATTAAAATACATAGATTTTAAATATTAGGCCTGAATTTTTTTTTTTTTTTTAAATGTAGAAATTTGTATCGAGTGCATTAAAATCTCTTAACTCTGAAAATAATTCAATTTAATTGCAAAAGATCAAACTGGTTCAAATGTAGGAGATTAGTTTTACACATAATTTACAGGAAATAAGATAAATATATTTGAAACACACAAAAGGTTTATTAGAACTATTACACACATCAGTTTTACTTGTTTCATTCATGTTTTAATAATAATATGTATGACACTCATTTTATTACTTTGATTATGTTAAAATGATGTCATCTCAATGCGTGGAAATGTTACATGTAACCAAAATACATATCTTTAAATAATAGGCTTAAATATTTTATAGAGTGTAGTTTGTAGATGCGAGTACTTAAACTTGAAGTATGCAATGATTCATTTTTTTGAGTGTACTGAACTCTAACCTTTCATTTGGGCTGTTTGATAAATCATAATGAAATTGCAATTTCAATTTAACTCTATGCAAATTAGTTTCTAAACTAGACATAAGCTGTCAGCCTCGACGGCAGGGGGGAATAGCCATGAAAAGTCCCCAATCCCCTGCGTTGCACAAGCAATCCCCCCCCCCCCCCCGATTGAACTCTTCAAATGAAATGTTAAGTTATCACTATAGTATTTTTCATAATAAAAAAAAAGCTTCCCAAAATGAGTAAAATATGATTTAGTCCCGATATTTCAACACTTTCAAAACAAAAAAAAACTCCCCCTAGTGAGCAAATTGTGAACTATTAAAGTTAAAAACAAGATAGTGGATTCATCTGCGACAGATTCTGACTACATTGGACCGACGGTGGAGAAATGATGATTTGAAAACTGTTGAGATAAAGCTCCACCTAGTGGTGGAAATATATAAAACTTTTCCCAAAATAAATCCAGCTCTTCCTCACACTGAGGTCTATGCGGGAAGGACATTTTTATAAGTAATCAAATTAATCATAATTATTATGATGTACTAGTTTTTGACTGGTTCTGTTACATTAGGAACATTAGGAAGATAATCACAAACAATTAAAAAAAAAATTTAAATGAGGGGAACTGCAGAAAAAAAGTCTAACCAGAATAATCCAAACTCCACATCAAAACATAAGACAAAGCAATTAGCATGCTACTATTTCTTAAATCCCTTATTTCTGTTCAAACACAGCTCTCAGTGTCAAACACAAGCCCCTCTGCTGTGGCGGCTCTCAGAGACCCTCTCAGTCGCTGGCATTCCCTCGGGAAAACGTGGTTCCCGGGAGGAACCGGAGTTATGAGGAGCCGGGCTTTTGTCCGGCCGGCTGGTCTTATTTGCCCCTGTGCAGTTTGTAGGTCTAGAGGAGACCTATAACAGGATCCTGTCAACCTACACAGGAGTTTATCCGCCAGCAGGCCGGCTGTAAATACCTGAGCTTGTTTGTTGAGGCTGGGAATGTCGGATTGTCCTCCGACAGTTAAAGACCACGGGATTCCTGTTCCCTGTTCCTCACTTTATTAGCTTTTTCAGTCTAAAGGTGACCGTTTGTCCAGTAATCGTGAAGTAAAAACGCTTTAATCCTCGTTTGAAGACAAATACATCCCATAATTTTCACCCCAAAATAAAAATGCTCTTCAAGAAAATCTCCAAAATCATCAAAAGATTATGAATAAGGATTTTAAGGAGGGTGCGTAGAAACCACGTAAAGACATTTTAAAATGTATTTGTAACTATTAACTAACTAGTAACTATTTCTATGTCATTTAATGAGTTTTTAAGTCGGAACATAATCATCCGTCTCCTCAACGAGACTCCTACTATAGTTAAAAGTTCTGATAAACGTCCAGCGTAATTAGAAGAAATGTTTTCCCTTGTGGGACGACAGGGCTCGTTTCTCCAGATAACCAAACGATTACCCTCCAGAAAACGACGTAGGAAAAAAAGGAAATGATTGAAAGCACAGCTGCTCTCGTTATCTGGAGATTACAGCTGAATTCTCCGGGGGTAAAAAAAAAAAAAAAAGAAGAAAAATAGAGTGTGTGAAGAGTGAAACGTTTTAAAAAATGGACTGAAGGGTTTTTTTGGGGTTTTTTTCTGTTAAATCTATATTTTTCCAACGTAAAATAATGCTGACCCGCAACAAAGTTGTCTCTGGCAGCACAAAATCAGTCTTAAGCATAAAAGTCGCGGGACGCGTCTGCGTGGAGCAATAAAACAAAGTTCTGCCACGGACGGACCGGCATTCTGGCAGGAGAATGCCGAAAATAACGCCCTACCCACAGTGAAACACGGGGGTGGATCAGTGATAATCCCGGAAACCTCCAGCGTCCAGAGCGGAGATTCTTGACTTTTTATTTAAATGGCGCAATAAATTGTCGCCACGTTCGTCGTGAAAAGGAGGCGCGGTGTTCTTCAGGAACCGGAAGCCGTCGTCTGGATCTGTAGCAAATTTGCAGCAAGTTATAACAGCAAAAATGTTTTCTGCCACACAAGTACCACAGAGATTCTGGTCATAGACGGGTTAAATGTTTCTGAGAGTGAACGTGTCAGTAAAACAAGTGATTAAACGGCGAGTGTTAAATATTTACAGCAGTGTAAACAAGAGTGTAAACAAAAGATTGCATCGCTTGGCAACCGAGTGACACGTTATCTGACAAAGAGATGATTGATCTAGAAATCTCTCGTTTTCTCTCTCAATGAGACAACAATTTGGCCCTCGGCCCGTTTCCCGGTCCACATCAGACTGGTAACTCTGCACATCCAGACAAAACATTCCTTTTGTCTGATGTCACGCGTCCACTCAAATCTCCGGCCCAATGTACCGGCTTAGAGGCCCGGACAGCAGTCAGCAGGACCGTCCACAGACGCTCTGTGATAACGCCACGGAACCGGACGGATCCAACTTCCCTGAGAGACATCCCATAGTTTACAGTCTATAGAACGTTGAGGGACGAACGTCACGCAGCTGTTAGAACCTAATGGACGCTACGCTGCTGAGGAATTATGGGTAATTGAGACAGAGGGGAAAGAAGGCCTGCAGGTTTCCTCCAATGCTCCGCCCATGAAGACTTGAGTCCAGGTCCCAAGGGGGGGCCGTCAAGTCATATGAGGTCCCTCCCTATATAAAGAGCCTCTTGTTTTTGGATTTGGACGTAACACAACAGGGAGACGGGCTCTGGACGGTTCTGCTCCAAGTCACATTCTATTTGCAGAAGAAGACGAGGGTGGGAGTATCCTCTGACGGACCGCCACCCACGCTCTGACTCATCGGCTGACAGACAATCAGTTGGCTGGAGCGCGATCATCGCCGGGGAGATAAAGTCGTTTCAGATTCATAATGCGTCAATCGCCAGGTTCTGGGAGAGAAAGAGGAGGGTCCGATTAAAGAACATGACGACGCCTCCTCAATGACATCACCGTTTCAGGCGGTATGAAGTGAAATTAAATTCACCAGTCAGTCACTTATAAAGAAATCAAGTCAGATTTTATTCCTATATTCATTCCTGAACGTTTCTGCTGGTCGGGCCCGGTTGTTATGGAGACACTGATCCACTAGGGGCGGTTCTGACCCTGTGGAGCCGAGATGAACTCAGACAGCGTGATGAGAAGAATAAAGGCCTTTTAATGAGCACCTAGTTATTTTAAAATCCCTACAAGCTGCTAAAACGCTCATAAATGAAGGAGGCGTTGAAACCGGAGACAATAGTTAATCAAATATAGACGGAAAAACTTGCTGATTCTGCAGGACCACGGTTCTGATCCACTGTTAACCTTCCTTTGAAGTGCTGTCTTGTGTTAAATCTGCTTTGTACACATTCTTACATTATAAAACATCCTTTTCTTGATCAAATCTTTTATAATTGAAATATTCCACCTTTAAATAAAAATATTTCATCACACCTTTTACCCATTTTTAAGGTAATTGTATTTTTATTTAAACAAAATCTACATTTAAGAACCTCAGTTAGTGATTAACCCACAGATTAAAGGATTGAGTTCTATTTCCACTATGACTGAACCGTCATCACCCTCAGCAGAGGTTTATCCCAGAATCCCCTGTGTTCCACCAGCAATCCCCCTGATTGAACTCCTCAGATTAAATCTGACTCATTAAATAATCTTAAACAGTCCATATTGACTCAACCTAACTATTTCTATGAAGTCAGCAGTCTGCTCTAGGATCAGATCCCACAGTGACTCAATGATGAAGATAAATACAGTTAACTAGGAATAAAACAACACAGATCTCCTTATTTCAATTCATCGGAGCCAAATTTAGACACAACTGGACTGATGGATGGAGAAGTTATGGACGAGAAACCGTTTTCCACGAAACCCCCCCCTGGTGAGTAAAATATGAACTACTAGAGTGAAATATAAAAGTCCTTTCAAAAGCACCAAACTTGAAGAAAATTGGACCAACTGTTGAGAAACTATGGTTTGAAAAAGTTTTAAGATACATCTCCCTCTAGTGGCTGAAATATGAAACGGACCATTTCCCAAAATCTCTCCAGTTCTTCTTCTCACCCAGTTCCATGTGGGTACAACATTTGAACTCGATCCATGAAACGGTTTTGGAGTTATCGTGTTAACACAAAGGATCTGTTTCCATAATATCCCAAACTTTTTGGAACCAAAAGACACTGATTAAATATGAGTGACAAGAAGAAGACCCCCCTGTCTCACCTTACACAGAACCCATAATCCAGATAAACTGAGCTGAGTGTGACCTCAGACACCGGGTCTTAAAGTTGGCCACGCCCCCTTTCTGCTCTGACTCATGTTTGTCTCACTTTCATTTCTATCTTTACTTCCTGACTTCTAAAGTGCCTCATCATCTTTTTCTGTCTCTGTGAAGCATGACGGGGAGTTTCTGCCGGAGGCGCCGTTCTGGCTCTGTGCTCTGCTCTCAGGGTGGCAGCTGGGACTTGTGGGACTTTTTCTGCATGTCTGACAGACTGACCCATTCAACTCCGACGACATTAACACCATCGGGTCGGGTTGGTCTCTATTCCAACACCGGGTCTCAGAGTTTACCGGGTCCAAATCACAGTCACATAAAACAGACCCCTGATTGACTCTCTCATCACCTCTAGTCGTAACTTCATCTCGTATAATTCAACAACTGATGTTTCTGGTTTTTGTCCTTCTGGACCAAAACCAGACATTTCTACGATTTTATGCACAAACACATTTTCAGTGCTGGATCTCTTAGCCATCACACGTCTTTAACACTGAACCAGAACTAAACAAGAGGCAGACGAAGAAACCAGCGCCACAGTCTGACCACACAGATCTTATCACATATTCATGGGATATTGTTAGATGGAACAAACAACCTCCTGAAACGCTGCTGTGTGCCGAGCTGAATACACTCTGATGTCTGGTCTCTCTCACTGTCGTAATCTCTCACCATCTCCCTCCCTCTCATCCTCTCTCATCCGCTCGCCCTTCCTCTCATCCTCTCCATCGTTCGCCCCCTCTCTCATCCTCTCCATCGTTCGCCCCCTCTCATCCTCTCCATCGTTCGCCCCCTCTCATCCTCTCCATCGTTCGCCCCCTCTCTCATCCTCTCCATCGTTCGCCCTCTCTCATCCTCTCCATCGTTCGCCCTCTCTCATCCTCTCCATCGTTCGCCCTCTCTCATCCTCTCCATCGTTCGCCCTCTCTCATCCTCTCCATCGTTC
>VRLP01010129.1:0-10555 GCA_009660295.1 Lophius piscatorius
GTGAGTAATCTGTTACTATTAGTGAGTAATCTGTTACTATGTGCCCTTAACTCAAAAACTATTTCATTAATCGTTTTCAAATGTTAGACCTTAGTCAGAGGAAGAACTGAATTGATTATTATGGATTATTGCGGTGCAAATAAAGAGATAAAACTTTTATATATCCTACATCACTCAAACAGTTATTATTTTATTCACTAGGGGCTTAAAAGTTTGTTTATTCTGTTTTGTATTCGATGGTTTTCAGTATTTTGGAGCAATTTTTTAAATTTATTATTGTGCATCTATTTCCTTACTAGGCCACGCCCCTTTATGCAGGTGGAATATTCTCATTGGCCAACGACTCGGCTGTGACAATATAGGCATTTCAGCTGTGGTGGAGGAGAGATGATTAGTTAAAGTGAGGAAAGAATAATTCGACATGTAGGGAACATCAGAGCAGCAGCAGGACTCCAGGTCTACCAAGCCTTTTCTAGCGCTCTGCTACCAAACTACTATTGATGGCGCTCCTCCTCCCTCCTCCCTCCTCCCTCACTCGCTCTTCCTGCTTCCCTCCAGCAGCTCAAACTCACGCCGCCACCCTTTAATAATTGAAGGTTTTGTGTAATCGCTTCCCTGCCATGATATAACCCTGATTCCATGCAGACGCCGGAGAGCGGGATGAACGCGGTGTTTGTTGCCGTGCTGTGGTCCTAATGTGAGCCGGGCCTGAGTGTGAGTCATCCTCTGCAGGCTCTTATGCTGGCCTCCTAATCGTCCCCCCGAGGCTGGGAGGGGGGGGGGCAGTCAGGAGGAAGAGCACAGTGTCTCGGCAACAACACACAGCAGAGAGTCACACCGACTTACCTCCCTCTGGTTTGTAAATGTCTTTGGGTCAACAGTCCAATAGAATCATCAGAATGTTCAGGGAAATGAAATTAAATCTTCTCGTTGGTTGGATTGATGGTCCACCTTCAGCTGCTGGGGTCCAGGAGGAGTGGAGGCTTCATGCAGAGATGAAGATCAGCATCTGGGACCTCTATTACACTAATAGGGTTCTACAACAGGGCCAAAGGTTTCTTCTGGTTGCCCCTATCTGGCCGAGGAGGACCTGGTTTCCTCTGCTGCACAGATTCTGTTGCAGTCCCCCATGGCACCTCCCCAACAGGAAAAAACCTGTTGTACGAGAATTCCTCGTGACTCGTGAACCTCGTGACTTTGCTGGTATCGCTACCCGACCTGCGCGAGACGGATGTGTCCAGTGCTTGAAGCACCCCCTCTGGAAGTGATCCAGGATTCATAGAACCTCAGTTACATACGTAACTTTACTTTTTAGTACTAGAATAATCAAATAATTGTGTTTTCTTCCACTAGGTGGTGCTGTGGACTGTTTTTCCTGGAGAGATCAGCAAGGACGACAATCGGTCCGATAACGGTCCAGTAGTCCAGGTTCTCCACACATACAAACAGTTCAGTCCGTTAACATTTATGTTCTGAAGGTGTTTTGGGCGTGGAAACAGAATTAGGTGTGAGTATGTGTGTGTGTGTGTGTGAGTATGTGTGTGTGAGTGTGTGTGTGTGTGTGTGTGAGTATGTGTGTGTGTGTGAGTGTGTGTGCGTGTGAGTATGTGTGCGTGTGTGTGTGTGTGTGTGAGAGTATGTGTGTGTGTGTGTGAGTGTGTGTGTGTGAGTGTGTGTGCGTGCGTGCGTGTGTCTGTGTGTGTGTGTGTGAGTATGTGTGTGCGTGAGTGTGTGCGTGTGTGTGTGTGTGTGTGTGTGAGTGTGTATGTGTGTGTGTGTGTGTGTGTGTGTGTGGACTCACGTTGTAGAGGATATCCACCCATCCCTCCATGGTGATGCACTGGAAAACGGTGAGAACAGCAAACAGGATGTTGTCAAAGTTGGTGATGCCGAAGCTGGGTCCGATCCAGTACTCCTTACAGACGGTGCCGTTGGTGCAGGTTCTGGCCGGAGACTCCAGGCCACAGGGGAAATCTGCAGCTTGTTCTCCTACAGCCACACACACACAAACACACACACACGCACACACACACACACGCACACACGCACACACACACACACACACACACACACACACACACACACACACACACACACACACACACACAAACACACACACACACACACAGGTTATGAGCAGGAGCCCAATGTGACCTTTTTATCTGCAGTGACTTCGGATCATCATTCAACTACGGCCGGTTCTCCAGAACCAGATAGACTGACCTTTAAATTTTACCCCCTAATCCAAATACATATTTTATTCATTTATTATAAAAGGAGGACAAAAGCGATCCTTTGCAAGGTTTTATTTAAGCTAACTTGTTTGAGCATGTGGTCTGCTGCTCAAACATGGATCGGCCATTAGATTATAACCACCTGCCTAATATTGTGCTTCGATAACTGGAGATTACCCAGCAACATTTGCAGCTGAAGCGACGCCAGATTCTGACCTCGGCTTTTAAAGCTGCACACATGAGTGAAGAATGTGAAGGCACTATTTTATGGAGGAGTTTAAGGACTTGGGCTCAGCTGTTCAGAGCGGGGAGTGTGGAGAAGAGATGATGAGGCGAGTGCAGGCAGGTTGGAGTGGATGGAGAAGAGTGTGAGGAGTTATCTGTGACAGAAGGAGTGAAGGGAAAGGTTTCCAAGATGGAGGTGAGTGCAGCTCTGCTGGATGGTTTAGAGACGGTGGTTCTGGTTCTGAGCAGAAGACAGGAAGAGCTGAAGATGTTCAGATGTTCTCTGGGAGTGAGGAGGAAGGACAGGATTAGAAAGGAGACATCAGAGGGACAGTCCAGGTGAGAAGTCCTGGAGACAAAGTCAGAGAGGACAGACTGAGATGGTTCTGACCCGCGAAGAAGAGGAGGGATAGTGGATCTACTGGTAGAAGGATGCTGGAGATGGAGCTGCATGCAGGAGAAGAAGGGGAGGAGCAAAGAGGAGGTTTGTGGATGTGGTGAGAGAGGACATGCAGGTGGTTGGTGTATAGGAGGAAGATGCAGAGGACAGGGGGAGACGGAGACAGTTGATCTGCTGTGGAGACCCCTGAGGGGAACAGACCAAACAAGAAGAAGAAGAAGATGAGTTTTGAGTTCTGACTGTTAAATGGGTCCCAACGTTCTCACTTACTGTTCCTGTGCAGCTTTAAATGTGGAATGAATTTGGAAAATGTTTTAGTGACTTGTTTTTCTTGTTCTTTGCTCTTGTTTTCTTGTTGAGGTGTTTTTTCTTCGGAGAACATAAGAGTGCACTTTAAAGTCTCCGGAGGCTTCCACACACTTTGTAGTCCAGAGTGGTTTAGATGTTTGGGTTCACGAGGTGAACATGAACGCAGCATGAAGTCCGGGTCCCTCTGGAAGCAGCGAGCTGTGAGCGACCCCAAAACAGGAAGCTGCTCTCTGTCTCACCTGTGTCTATCCTGAAACAGGTGCGGTGGAATTTGCCCATGTAGAAGTCGAGGCCGATGATGGCGAACATGAGGATGGCGAAGAAGAGTAGCAGGCCGATCTGCAGCAGAGGCACCATGGCTTTCATGATGGACTTCAACACCACCTGAAGACCTGACGCAGACGGGAGAGAGAGGCTTTTTAGAACACAGGAGACGATGTCAGCATTTATGTCCTTGTTGTTTTTTACTGCTGAGGTCAGCAAAATAAAACAAAGATGGAGGCATCGAGAGTGAACAGATATTTTAACTTTTAACAATGAAGGGATGAAACAGATTCATTTAAAACATGACAGGAGTTTTGGGTCAAAGTAAAATACGCCCAATGTTTTGGGTTCACCTCAGGATTATGCAGCTCATACTAAAACTCTTAGGTTGACAAAAAAAAACTCCTAATTCAGAGCAAACTGAGACAAATAGGCTTCTGTGATCCCACAGAAGAACCACTGTGGCACAAACTGTTGTAGAAGTTACAGCCGGTTCTGGTAGGAAGGTCTCAGAACTCCCAGTGACGTCACTGGGCGACAAAAGGAAAGACTAATACAATATAAGGCAGGTGGTTGTAATCTTATGGCTGATCGGTGGAGTCAGTGAAATGACATATTAATCGTTCCTAGTTGTTGTTTCAGCACATTTCCCCCTCTGGAACAAAATGTGTCTCTTTCTAGGCTTACTAAATCCTAGGCTAACGCAATCCTGACTCTAGCCTGATGAACTGTGTTTAGAACTCTGTTAAAGTATTAAAGTTTTAAAGTTTTAAAGTATTAAAGTTTTAAAGTATTGTAGTTTAAAACGTGTTGGATTGAACTTACTTGGGATCCCAGAGACCAGTTTGAGTGGACGCAGAACTCTCACAGCCCGCAGGGTTCTGAGATCAAAATCAGCTCCAACAGTGGCCAGGATCCTGTACACAACAACAACAACAACAACAACAAGTAGACTTCAGATCCTGTACACAACAACAACATGTAGACTTCAGCTCATGTACACAACAACAACAACAACAACAACATGTAGACTTCAGATCCTGTACACAACAACAACAACAACAAGTAGACTTCAGATCCTGTACACAACAACAACAAATAGACTTCAGATCCTGTGCACAACAACAACAACAACAACAAATAGACTTCAGATCCTGTACACAACAACAACAACAACAAATAGACTTCAGCTCATGTACACAACAACAACAACAACAACATGTAGACTTCAGATCCTGTACACAACAACAACAAGTAGACTTCAGCTCATGTACACAACAACAACAACATCAAATAGACTTCAGATCCTGTACACAACAACAACAACAAATAGACTTCAGCTCATGTACACAACAACAACAACAACAACAACAACATGTAGACTTCAGATCCTGTACACAACAACAACAAGTAGACTTCAGCTCATGTACACAACAACAACAACATCAAGTAGACTTCAGATCCTGTACACAACAACAACAACAACATCAAGTAGACTTCAGATCCTGTACACAACAACATCAAGTAGACTTCAGATCCTGTACACAACAACAAGTAGACTTCAGATCCTGTACACAACAACAACAACAACAAGTAGACTTCAGATCCTGTACACAACAACAAGTAGACTTCAGCTCATGTACACAACAACAACAACATCAAGTAGACTTCAGATCCTGTACACAACAACAACAAGTAGACTTCAGATCCTGTACACAACAACAACATGTGAATGAGGTAATCTGACTTTCATTGATTGATTTTGTTATAATATATAATAATATAATAATTGAATCCTAAATTTCTTCTTGAATGAATCATTTACTGATTAATGGACTTGTTCATTTTTAGAACAAGTCCATTTGTCTCTGAAGAAGGAAAAAAGGTCCAGTTTCATTTCCACACACGGCTCTGCCTCTGCCTGAGCTGAAGGTTGTGGGTTCAAATCCCAGCCTGAGGCCCTTCTGGGCGGAGTTTCTCCCTGTGTTTGTTCAGGCTCCTCCCACACGCAGTATAGTATGTATTATATGATATACTGAGTATTATTGTATGGATGACTCTAGAATGAAGCACTACAATAAATGTAATTTAATAACCAGAGAAGGCACACCTCCAACAAGGCCCAACAGAACCTCAGGTACATGAAGGCCCAACAGAACCTCAGGTACATGAAGGCCCAACAGAACCTCAGGTTCAGGAAGGCCCAACAGAACCTCAGGTTCATGAAGGTCTAACAGAACCTCAGGTTCAGTAAGGCCCAACAGAACCCGATGTTCAGTAAACATTCCTCATTTAATGTCTCAGTTATTGCCAGCCTCTAAATCTACCGACAACTCCAACAAACTCTCTGAGCATCTCTCAGACGCCGTCGACGCTCATCTCCTGCGCGTTCCACTTCAGTTTCTCTGTTCAGCCCACTGACCCCCCAGCTCAATCCGAACAAGGTATTTTAAATGCTGCGAAATATAACCTCCTCTTTATCTCCCTCCGTTTTGGAAGCAGGGCGGCGGGTGTGGGGCCCCTGACGGCCCCTCCAGCGTCTCCCTGTAGTCCTGTGAGCTCAGAAGGTTTTTTTTTTGTTTGTGCGTAAAAATAACCAGAGGTGAAAAACGGACCTCCCTCAGGGATTCTCCCGGTTCTTTGCTGTGGACATTAATGAAGCAGCGAAGCTCCTGCTCTCGTACCGATTCCAGCACACAGACTCTGTGGATAAATACCTGAGAACTTTTCTCCTGCTACGACCGCGACACCAACTCTGATTCATCCCTGACTTTAACTTCTTCATCTTCTCCGCTCACTCGTCTTCACGCACTCCTGATTACAATCAAACCAAAGTGTGTCACTAAAGCTGAGCCACAGCAGATCTCCTGTTTCCATCTCCTCCTGTCCTCAGCATCTTCTACTGTCACACCAACCAACTGCATGTCCTCTCTCACCACATCCACAAACCTCCCCTTTGCTCCTCCCCTTCTTCTCCTGCCTGCAGCTCCATCTCCATCATCCTTCTACCAGCAGATCCACTATCCCTCCTCTTCACGGGTCAGAACCATCTCAGTCTGTCCTCTCTGACTTTGTCTCCAGAACATCTAACCTGGACTGTCCCTCTGATGTCTCCTTTCTACTCCTGTCCTTCCTCCTCACTCCCAGTGAACATCTGACCACCACCACCTCCACCTTGTGTCTTCTCCTCAGAACCACAGTCTCTAAACCATCCAGCAGAGCTGCTCTCACTTCCATCTTGGAAAGCTCTCCCTTCACTCCTGCTGCTCCTCTTCTGTCACCGATAACTCCTCACACACTTCTCCACCCTGCCTGTGCTGGAGAAGAAGTGCTTCTTCACCTCTTCTCCACATTCCCCATTGCTCTGAACAGTTGAGCCCAAGTCATTAAATTCCTCCACCTCTACTCCTCCATCCTCACCTCCTCCTGCCTCCCTTTCATTCACACACATGTGTTCTGTCTTCATTCCTCTTCTCTCCAGCACATACCTCCACCTCCTCTGTCAGCCTGTCCATCACCAAAGCAAGCAAGAAGGGGCTCAGAGCCCATCCTTGGTGCAGTCCCACCTCCACCCTGAACCCATCCATCACTCCTACTTCTCATGACTCCGCCGTCATGCCGCTCTCATTCATATCCTGTCCCTCCAGACTCCCTCATGCATCGTCATCCCTGACTTCCTCCCTCGCCACCAGACTCAAAGAATAAAACCTCTGATTATAAAATAGTGCCTTCACTCTTTTTATAATGAATGTGAAAACTACGCGCCGTGATTCTGGTCATGAGACACAACGGTACCTTGAGAGTGTAGAGAATCTGGTTCTGCTTCGGACCTCACTGAGACACAACCTATAGAACATGGGTGATGGTGGAGCGTTTGTGTGCAGCAGTGAGGAGGAAGACCATCGCTCTTAAATGTAAATGTTAATCATACACAGCGGAGTTCTTCATCCGCTCGACACGACTCCTCCGGGCTGTGCAGCTACTTTCCTGCCCGGAGGGGAAATTCTGCACACTGAAGACAGAAATCCAACATTCCTGCTGCTCGGCACCATCTGCCTGCTTCACTCTGTGCAGTAAAGACCCTCGTCTTCTACAGAAACGAGGACGTCTCAGGTGAGCCAGCCTCACATTCACTCATTATCGCTTGTGCTCCACCTGACTTTGAAACCAGGTTCAGCCCAGACCTCAGAGGAACACCAGATTCATGTCCACACAGGAGGACGGGGGGGCAGATAAAATACGAGGTTAAGGACCGGGATGGGAAATTAAAAAGTGTCGGACCAGGTGATGCAGAGAGGCAGATACTGAAAGCGACAGTGAGAGGAAGAGAGACAGAAAGAAAGGGGTGGATTAGTGGGGGACACAGAACCCAAGGTTTCCCGCAGATTCCTTCATCAATGTCTTTGTTACTGCCGGCCTCTAAGTCCACCGACAACTCCAACAAACTCTCTGAGCATCTCTCAGATACTCTGTAGTCGCTCGTCTCCCGCGCATTCCACTTCAGCGTCTCTGTTGAGCCCACAGAGCCCCAAGCTCCGCCCCACAAAGATAAATCAATGAAATGAAGAAGCAAAGGCAGCGATATGGAAACAGTTTCATGAGAGCGCCTTGCCTCATCGCCACGGCTGAATATTCTATCTTAAATTCCATGAGACACGTAATGTCACCAAAATGTAATTATCTCTAGGATATAACAAAAACATTTACCTCTGGCTAAAATTTAGTCGATCCATTATTCTTCCGTAATCATGCTAACAGCCAGTTAGCCAGACATAAACAGACCTTGGTGGCGTTCCTTAAAGTAAAATATGACAAATATAAGTAAAAGGTAGTTCATATTAGGTCAATTTGGATTAAATCGGCGCAAGGGTTAGGAATTTATTATTTATTAATATTTTATAAGATAGGATGAGATAAGATAGGATAGGATAAGGTAGGATAAGATAGGATAGGATAAGATGAGATAGGATAAGATAGGATAAGATGAGATAGGATAAGATAGGATAAGATAAGATAGGATAAGATAGGATAAGATAGGATAAGATAAGATAGGATGAGATAAGATAGGATAAGATAGGATAAGATAAGATAGGATAAGGTAGGATAAGATAGGATAGGATAAGATAGGATAAGATAAGATAGGATAAGATAGGATAAGATAAGATAGGATGAGATAAGATAGGATAAGATAGGATGAGATAAGATAGGATAAGATAAGATAGGATAAGATAGGATAAGATAGGATGAGATAAGATAGGATAAGATAGGATGAGATAAGATAGGATAAGATAGGATGAGATAAGATAGGATAAGATAAGTTAGGATAAGATAAGTTAGGATAAGATAGGATGAGATAAGATAGGATAAGATAGGATAGGATAAGATAAAATAGGATAAGATAAGATAGGATAAGATAAGATAGGATGAGATATGATAGGATACTGTTGACTAGGTAGTTTAAATCTCTGATTGTCTCCCAGTATCTACATTATGAGCCGGATCCTGATTCTGGGGCTGCATCTGAAGACTCCTCCAGACGTGGCCCACATCTGGGGCCCCTTTCCTCCGACAGAGGGACCCTCATGGGTAACGGACGCCCCTCAGCAGCCTCTCAGGATGCTACATGATGAAAGTTTGATCTCAGTATCTGGCTCCATTTCTGTTACTATGACAACGGTTTATTATTATTATTATCAGTACCACCACAACTACGACAGCTTTTACTACGACTACTTCGTTCAGCTGTCCGTGTTGCTAGGCGACAGGTGCTGCAATTTTTGACGCCCGGCTACAAACAGGAAGCGCTATAATTCCCCGTGGACCAGTCTGTCTCATTAAGCAGCGCTTAATAAGGTCTGGTCTTCATCAGTCGGGGTCCATGAAGGAAACGCGACATGCGGCCCCTGATTTGGGCCGGAGCTTTGTTCCCGGTCTTCTCTTGTATTTCCTGTGATGATTTTCATTTTCATTTGGATTATTCTTTGAACTAAACCCCAGATCAGAATTCTTTACTTTCTTGTTTCCAGAAAAAAGACAGCAGGAGATTGGCTGACTCTGTGAGTTTGGGTCCGCAGGAGAAAACACACTCGGGCCTCATCCTGCACAGAACCCGTCCTAGGAGCTCCATCAGCAGCAGGCTGCCGCAGGTGAGGTGGGAAAAGACATAAAAAATCCTCACCGACGACTCGCTCCTGAGCAGATGGCATGTTTTTATGCAAAACCACACGGCCATATATGTGAGGACACACACACACACCCACACACCCACACACACACATACACACAAACACACGTTCATTTAAGTACAGCCCTGCTGGTTCTTGTTCTGCTGAGTAAAAGGTGTGAGAAAAACGACCATTCACAGGAAGTTTAGAGTAGATTCGGGTCAGTACGTCATCCTAGAGTCTACAGAAGTAGAATGGAGCCAGAACCTTCAGCTATCAGGCTCCTCTCCTGTGGAACCATCTCCCAATCTCAGTTTGGGGGGCAGAGACCCTCTCTACATTTAAAAGTAGGCTTAAAACCTTCTTTTATGATAACGTTTTCTAATCAAGGCTGGTATAAGCTAGCTCTTAGCTATGCTGCTATAGGTTGAGACTGCTGGGGGATCTCCCATGATGCACTGAGCTTTTCTCTCTCACTGTCCCTCTTTATACATCCCTCTCACTTTAATGCATGTTACTGGATTAATGCATGTTACTAGATTAATGAAAGTTACTGGATTAATGCATGTTACTGGATTAATTCATGTTACTAGATTTATTCATGTTACTAGATTAATGCATGTTACTGGATTAATGCATGTTACTGGATTAATACAGTTTACTGGATTAATGCATGTTACTGGATTAATACAGTTTACTGGATTAATGCATGTTACTGGATTAATACATGTTACTGGATTAATGCATGTTACTGGATTAATACAGTTTACTGGATTAATGCATGTTACTGGATTAATGCATGTTACTGGATTAATACAGTTTACTGGATTAATGCATGTTACTGGATTAATACAGTTTACTGGATTAATGCATGTTACTGGATTAATACATGTTACTGGATTAATGCATGTTACTGGATTAATGCATGTTACTGGATTAATGCATGTTACTGGATTAAT
>VRLP01010130.1:0-10552 GCA_009660295.1 Lophius piscatorius
GGTTCATACAGAGAAACAGTCCAGGTTCACACAGAGAAACAGTCCAGGTTCACACAGAGAAACAGTCCAGGTTCACACAGAGAAACAGTCCAGGTTCACACAGAGAAACAGTCCAGGTTCATACAGAGAAACAGTCCAGGTTCACACAGAGAAACAGTCCAGGTTCACACAGTGAAACAGTCCAGGTTCACACAGTGAAACAGTCCAGGTTCCATAAAAAAATCCTTATTTAGATTATGAATCAAAAAGCTGAGGGGAGGAAATGTGTCAAATACCCCATTAATGTATCTTAATATTGTACTTTTGATTAAATAGACAAAGTTACCTTCTACCTTTGATCAAAAGGTTTATTTCAGTTAGTAGTTTTTACAGTGCAGCTGCTCACCGGGGACTGGCCATGTCCTGAGGAAGGTGGAACCACTCCTGCAGTTTAGATTCCAGACCAACTCCCACCTGCCCAGAGAGAAAACAGGAAAACATTTAGGAAATAAACAAGGAACAATCCTCTTTTCTGTTTTTTACAAATATAACAAATAAACGTGAAAAATCTTTAAACGTGATTGAAGATGAATCATGATCCGTTATCCCCGTGTTTAAACGTCATCATGATACTATTAATGTCGTGTAACGATCTATGTTTACCAACGTAAGTTCATGTAAACAACTTTTATCAGAAGACGGGCCTTTAGCCACGTAAAAAAAACTTCTCGCTGAATATATATAGATTTATTATTATCATTCATTTTATGTTTTATTATTATTCCTTCTCTTTAGATTTATTTGATGTTTATTTTTTTCTGTTTGTTTTTCGCTGCGCTGAGAGTAAAGGTCAGAGGTCACTTAGAGTGGTGGAGTATCCACTGCTAAGCGTGTTTGGTTGATTTTGTTGCCGCTATACGTCGATGAACCAACTAGTGAGTAAAGGGGGTGAATACTTTTTCCCACCTTGGCTAGAAGGTCTGACGTGGATTTACCTTCACGAGGTAAGACCCCGGTTCCACTGAGCATGCCCAGTAGTGCCGTCCTTGCGTAATGGCCACATCTCCCACCAGGAGATCCGAGGTCAGGTGACAGGAAGTGAGTGCTTGGTCGGCGGCCTGCAGCAGAGAGAGACCCGGGACGCTGCGGGCGCCACGCTGCTCTTTACTGACCACCAGCCGGTCGGCATGGAGACCCCAGCGGGAGTCCAGGTAGAAGTTGAGCACTGGTGGGGGAAACAGGAAGTGAGACGGAGTAGCAGAGAAGAGGAGAGGGGAGGAGAAGTAGGCGTGAGGTTAGAGTGAAGATGATGAGACAGGAATATCCCATTATGATAGAGCTTCAAAGCGACAGGAGATGTTTGGGGGCGGGGCAACGAGAGAAAAGGTCACAGATTAGAAGCGAGGGGGAGAAATTGAAAGGGGGGAGGCTGGGAAGGACGGAAGAGAGAGCAGGCATCGTCTTCCTCCCGGCAAAACTGGAGGAGAAGAGGACATTCTAGGACATTGAAGTAGTTGGTTGGGGGGGGTGCAGCACATTTTACATAGGGAGGAGCCTATAGGGACGCCAGGAATCCACCAATCACTCAAGTTGACCATAAAACCTTGATCTGAACAGGATCCATGTTGTTAAGGGGGGGGGAGAAAAGAGGATGGTCACAAATAAAACGAGTAGAAGAAGAAGAGATAATGTCATGTGGAGAAGGGGGGGGGGGGGCAGAGCGATGGCGGGGGGTGTTAGTGCACTTCTTACTTTCCCTTCTGTAGGTTGGCGGCGGTGAAGTGGCGCAGAAGAGGATGACAAGAACAGAGCTGTGGAGATGGAAGCGACAAAAATGAAAAAAAAAATGAAGAGTAAGAAAACGGGGGCGTGTCCAAAGCAGAGAAGTAAAGAGGCAAAACTGGAAAAAGGAGGATGAGAATGGGCAGAAATAAAAAAAAAAGAGAATGAGTTATTAGCTGCTCTCTAGCGCCACCTTAAAGCTTTTATTCTACTGTTTCTGATGAAGAATAGTAGAAGTATGAAAATGGATGGATGAAGGTTTCATGAGGAGTTAACTCAACCTTTAGATTAAGTGTGTTTGTAGTTAAACTACAGTATTTGACCTCACACGCTTTAATAAGCCCAAAAAAAAAAGAGTAGGCCTTTCTCAATAATCCTGGTCAATGCCTCCTTTTGACATGTGGTGTTCCCCAGGGCTCCGTCCTCGGCCCCTTACTCTTTCACATGTACATGCCGCCCCTCGGTCACATTATATAAAACAGGTTAAGTCACATTATCCGATAAGAAATAGAGACTGAGCGGGACATCAAAGGGTTTTAAAGCCGCTTCCAGACCAAAATAATCCCTGGACTCGAGCACGACTGGATGGAAGACAGAAGAAGAAATGTGAGAGACACTTCACGCAGGTGGAGGGTGAACCTTCGGACTTTCTGTTCTTCAGCGCCGACAGAATTTTTTTTTTGGGTCAAATCTCCTGATGGTAGAACAAAAGTTTTTGAGGAAGGAGTTCAGGAATGTGGGCTAAACGGGGGTTAAAGTTGGGTTCAACAAGTTCCTGCCAACAAATCAGAAATGAATTCCGGGGCTATGGGGGTCATCCCAATCTGCCCTGATGGAGCAGTGGGTGGAGCCTGTGAAGCGCCCAGGAAGGTTTCAGGGTCTTGCTCATGACCCATGGCATTTGCGTCAGGGGTGGAGCTTGAATCCTGTTTGGCTAGCTGAGTGTGTGTGTGTGTGTGTGGTTCTTTCTGGATAGATCTGCATCTGCTGACGTTTGTAGTTAAAGAACGCAGGACTGATGTTTGGACGGCGAGAAATGATAGAACATTGTTGGAACTGGGCTTGAATTTAAGAACTAAGTGACCTAAACATGGTTTTCGATGTGTTTTTAAATAAGCTAAGTCATGCAGAACCAAAACCTATAACTAGGCCTACGCTGTCCTCCCAGACATCAATGATATATCCCTGAAAAGACCCCGATGCCCCTGCATTGTAAAACCCAACCCACCAAAAGTTATGTCAGAAAAACAGCATTCCTTGAAAAAGAAAAATTAATGAATTATAAACTTGTGGGGATAAAGCGCCCCCTAGTGTTGGAAGTGTACAACTGACCCTTCCCAAAATCACTCCACTTCTTCCTCTCACTGACGTCTATGTGAATATAAAATTTTAAAATGATCCACGAAGTTATTTTTGAGTTATTGCGATAACGAGAAGGATCAGCGGCGGCCATAATGATTCCATAATAACCCCGACCTTTTGGTTGACATAACAAGAATATTCATCCATCGCCATCATTCACCAACATAGTGTGCGTACTCGTACCTGGCGCGGGCGGCGTGTGCAGGTACACCTCCTCGCTGTACTCGCCGTAGCCCGCCTTGTTGCATCCTCTCACCCGCAGCACGTACACGCTGTCCATCTCCAACCTGTCAATCACAGCGCTGCTGCCACTCACTTCGTCCAATCGCTGCCAGCCCCAGCGGGCAGCTGCCAATCCTCCCCTAATCCCTCCTCTAGATGCTCCGCCCGGAACCACACCCCGCCGCCGATACTCTACGGAGAAGTGCCAGGCGGGCGTAGAGTCCTGGGGAAGACGCCAGCACAGGAAGAGCTGGTCGTACGCCAACGTACGCTGGGTGTCAATCACTGGAGCCAGAGGAGCTGGGACAAAAAAAACACCGTTTTAATCGATATATATATATATATATATATATATATATATATATATATATATATGATCGACAAAAATCATTATAAAAAAAGTATATAGAATCAATATAAAATCAATATAAAGTCGGGAAATGATCGGTGATATATTTTTTGAGTTCTGTCCAGGAAACAAGGTTTTTCAGAAGTGAGTAAAATATAAAACCACTAGAATAAAATATCATGCTTACAAGTTAGATCCACCTGAATCGATTCATGTGCACCAAATTTGGATTAAATCAGATAAACAGTCAGAAATATACAAGCCACTGTTCCCAAAATCAATCCAGTTCTTCCTCACGCTAAGGTCAATGAGGCTATCAAATCTGAAAATGATCCATGAGACAGTTTTTGAGTTATGTCTGGAAAACTAGTGAGTTAACTATGATATAAGAAAGTTAGTTCTCCTCTAGTCGATTTATTCAACGGTTGCGAAGTTTTGGACCAAAAGTGTGAGAGAAAGTGTCTGAAATATAAGACCGACCATTCCCAAAATCATTCCAGTTCTTCCTCGCACTAAGGTCTACGAGGGTATAAAGTCTGAAAGTGATCCATGGAACAGTTTTTGACTTATGTCTGGAAAACTAGTGAGTTAAATATGATATAAGAAAGTTAGTTCTCCTCGGGTCAATTCATGTGGACAAAATTTGGACTAAATCGGACCAACGGTTAAAAAGTTATGGCCAGAAAGTGTCGGAAATATAAAACCCACCATTCCCAAAATCAATCCAGTTCTTCCTCGCACTATGGTCTATGGGGGTATAAAGTTTGAAAATGATCCATGAAACAGTCCCCCCCCCACACCATTCTGTTCCTCGCCCACCGCTCTCACCCTTGATGAAGTTGAGCTCCGTCAGCAGCTTGAGTTCTTTGGAGACGTCCAGCTGGAAGTGTCTGAAGGACGGGTCGGCAGACAGACTGAAATGCTGCAGATTCTCAATAGTTTTGTTCAACCTGACGCGGGGAGAAGACGAGCGGCATTAGAGGAAACATTGAACCCAGCACACGCCCCCAGACTCTTCATCGCCTGATCACCACACCTGATTATCCTTGTTCTCACTTCCCCTCAACGCCCTGCTGATTCAGAACCGGACAGCTCCCACACAGATCGTCCCGCTGAGCCGCCATGTGCTTCATCTTTACCGTTATCTTTCTGCAGATTCATTCTGCTCTACCGGACCTGCCGGGTCGACATCCATGCCTGATAGACTGGATTATTGGGTCCTGACTTGCTTGTTATTCATCTTAGCCCGCCTCATCATTCCATAAGCTTCCTAACTTGCTGTTTTTACAAACTCAATGGACTGCGTGGAGCTCGGCCATATGAACTCGTACTGGTCTTTTTCTCTCCCTGTTTCCTCTCCTAGGAATGAGGTCGAGGACACAGGCGGCTGAAATGAGCCAAGATGGCAGCCAGCATGCCGCCATGAGGAAAATTGGATGAATGAAAGATTTGAGCACTGAAGAAGAACGTGTGGCTCTTTGATAAATGAACGGGGTGAAAGATGGATTGACACGGGATTTGAAAGAAAAATCGAATGAAAGTAAAATACTCTGAGAATACTGCGAACACGGGGGTTCACCTCCCTCGCCACCCTCCAGAGAGCGTTAGCTGATGATGACAAAGCTGCTGAGGAGCTAGCACCACCGAAACACCAACCAACACCGGATACGTGACAAAGATACCTAACAATCAGAGTGAGGCGAGAAAACTCCCTCCATCACCGACTTCCTGTCCAAAGACCTACGACCACGCAGAGGAGTTCCATCTCAACCCCCTCCCAACCCGAGACCCTCAAAAAAGACCAAACAGATCCAAGATCCACGTCAGGGAACCAAAGTGCAAAAGGAAACACGAGGACAACCTGTTGTGAGTATGGCGAGCGGCCTGCACGAAGCAGGGCTGGTCCGTCTCTTTCATCATCTCCTGGGTGAACGCCATGAGGCCGCCGTGTTCCATCAAGCTCCTCCTCTCCGCCACCTGCGCCGCCAACGCCTCGCCTCGCTTCTGCCGCGCCGCCTCCAGAGCCTGAGTGAGTGAAGAGTGGCGCTCAGCCAGAGCAGCTGTCAGATCCCTGATGCTCTGGGCCAGCTGCTCTCTGGCCGACACGCTGTTCACCTGGTGACGAGAACACCAACAAACAAACAAATAAACAAACAAACAAACAGCTGTCAGGCGATGAAAACACAGTTTTGACAGCAGACGGTGTAAGATACAAAGATGTGAAGAAGACTCCGATGTCGTCTCTCGCTCTTTTATTGTTCTTCCCCTCCGACTGAGTCATGCAGCGCACTGTAAAAAAGATTCTGTAGAATTTACAGTAAAATACCTGCAGCTGTGGCCGCTGGTAATTTAACAGTAAAAGTAAGATGAACATGTAGAAAACATTAAGGTCAAATATTTTGGAAGAATAAGATATACTGTAAAAAAGCTGTTCACATGGCGATTACATTAAAACAACTTACAACAATTAAGTTACAAGAGATAATATAATAAATAAATAAGATATTTTTAACATCAACAAAAATAAAAGTGAATAAAACTGTTTTTTAAATTAGAGTAAAAACTGTTAAACGGTTAGGGACTATTTAATTCTTAACAGAGGATAATTTGAATTTTTATAATCTGTAGTGAAACTACAAAACAGATTTTTTACAGATTTTTCAGGTGTGTATATTAATTTAATTAATTTAAATTTTACAGTAAATTATTTTTTTACAATTTAGCAAAAAATCCTTTCTATAGAACGATACATTAGAAATACTGTTTATTATTATTATTATTATTATTATTATTATTAATAATAATAATAAACAAAAACGTATTATTAATAACATTATTAACAAAAATAATGTTTTTTTTGTCATTTACAGTAATTTCATTTAATATCCTTATAAAGAGTTTTACAGTATATTTGTTTTAGATTTTTTTGCAGTCATTTAACATAATTTATTGAACATTATCACCATATGTCGACAGCTGTTTTGCATTTTATCGTAAATTATACAGATTTTTATAGAAAATTTTAACGTGGATTTTTTTTTTACAGTGCATATTAATTCACACTCTTTTACATCCCTTGTTAATCACCGTATATATTTTCATGTCATCTCTGTCCATCTTAAATCACTTATCTCTCGCTTGATTCAGCTAACGGAAATTTAATGCGAAAAAACAAATTCACCATTTTTGACAACTTTATTACGTACGACTTTTTGACGAAGTTTTGGGCTAATTCACTAATCCCAGTGGGGTTTTTTCCAAAGCATGGTCAAGGAGGAAGGCGTGAGCAAACATTGGCGTTTGCTCACGTTGGCGGTCCGTCGAAGAAGCCGCCATCTTTAATCGTTTTAATCGCGTTATTCCGAACAGAACAGAATGAATCACCTCGGTCTGAGTGATGGAACTCTCCAGCTGCGTGATCTGAGCCAGAACCGTTTCCTGGTTGGACAGAATGTAGTTCACCTCCTTTGTAATCTTGTCCTGTCAAAGAAATACCACAAACAGAAAAAAAAGAATGTGGAGAACAGATCCAACGCTCACAGAACCAGCTATGAGTTCTTTTTTACTTTTTAATAACATGCTCAATCAAACAATTTGGTTAATGCCTCCTCCTCCTCCTCTTCCTCCTCCGACCCCTTTCATCCGTGGTGTTCCCCAGGGCACCGTCCCTGGCCCCTTACCATTTAGCATATATATGCTACCACTGTGTCGTATTATAAACAGGCTCAGTCACTTTTTTCAAAAAGAAATAGTGACTCAAAATGTGCTGAGTCAAACAGTTACAGGCTTAATATTGTAAAATAATGTAATTTGTTTTATGTCAAAGCATCTTATAATGGTATAAAATGTCTTAATTCATGCACTGAATAATACGAGTTTACATGGAAGAGAGGAAAACACCGAGTTTAAATATGTGGACGCAGTAATGTGGGAATAATACGCACAAAAGAAAAACATTTCCTTAAACGTTAAAATGTATGAAACATTTTATTTGTGTGTTTTTTTATAACTCCGTCCATGTCGGGGTCAGAGTCCTACCTTCAGGGCTTGGTAGGCGTGGGCCACTGGAAGGATTTTGTGTCCTGTGTGGACGCGGCGAAGTTTGCAAAGAGGGCAGAGCAGCCGCTGACAGGACCTACAGTAGAACTGTAGTTTCTCCTGCTCGTGATCCGGACAGGTCAGAACCTGAGGACAAGAACCAGATGGAAATACAAACTCAAATGAATCAAGTTACCTGAAGGGAGAAGGAGGAACTCAGTGAGGAGGAATAAAAGAATAAACAAAGTCTCAAAGCATCAGTTTGGGTGTATGGAGGAGCGAAAATGACCTATGGGTCCATAAATACATAAATGCAGGAATTAATTATTGAATATGGAAATAAACAAAAACATTTTGTCAGTGAAAAAGGCTTCATTCAAATTATTTTCTATTACGTTTTTATCTATCTTATCTATTCTTTAATTCATTCATGTCTGTATTCATTCATTTATTGATAAATACATTTATTCATTTACTTCATTCATTTTCTAATTTCTAAATGTATCTATTATTTATTTAATTTATTTATACATTAATCTATTTATTTGTTGTTTTATTTCTGTATTTCTACATTCATTATGTTTCATTTCCATATTTATTTATTTATTTATTATTATGTTACAACCCCATAGAGGAGACCCTTCTTGCGTATTTATCACGTTTTAATCCAATAGTTAATATTTTACTCACATGGGGAAGCTTTTTTCCGAAAAGTACTGGCGTATTATTCGTAAATTCTATTCTTTCCAACAGAGGAATCCTATTGGTCAAGTATTCAACCAATGAATTGTATTCAATATAGCATGTGACCAAATCTTGTATCTCCAATGCATCAAATTATCTACAGAAATAAAAGCTGTGAGATGATTTATCACACCTGAATAATTTGAAATTGCAGATGTGAGCGATGGATGTTGAAGAGCTGATTTGAAACGTTGATGAAAGAGGAAGATTCTGAAGAACCATGAATGAGAAGGTTGTGAAAGGTAAAGGATTCAAATGAAACGTTGTATGAAAATGATAATGCGAGTAAACAAGTTTTGCTGATAAAAGCTGAACAGAGTCTGAGATGCTGACTTTCATTTGAAGGAGGACGAACCTGAAAAAGTATGAAGAAGATGAAGAAAAAGATGAAGACGGTTGAAGAGTTTCATGAGTATCAAGAGCATCAACTAGTAGAATAAAACGTATAAAGAAGTTTATAATGGTCATAATGTTCCTGCTGACATGCATGTGCAGGACCCTGTCGGTGGTCATAATGTTTTGGCTGATGGACATTTATAGGTCATAAGGGTTTTGTAAGATCATTTATTTCATTCATTTGGTTTTATTTCACCCATGGAGGTGAAACTCGCTCACTCCATCCGTAAACCGGTGCCCTGCTGGTTAACGGTACCAGTGAAGGTATTCGTTAACCCGGGTCCAAACAGATCCAGTTTGGAAATCGGTTTCCGGTTTGGTGAATGGATTTGGGTATAACTCACCAATCAGCGACCCGGCGACTGACCTTGGGTCTGAAGTTGAGTGTGGGCAGGATGTGTTCGTGTTGAGCCCGCGGCGTTCCCCACGGGTGGTACAGCTTGAAGCACTCATTGCAGAAGTTGGCCCGGCAGTCGGCGCAGCCCTTGGTGGCCTCCAGGTTCTGGGGCGGCTTACAGAACTGACACATGACGGCCACGCTGCCCAGACTCACCGTGTGTCTGTACCTGTGAGGAAGAAGGAGGAGGAGGAGGAGGAGGAGACAAATTTATTTAATTTTCTCAAATTTATGTGTGTATACAAACTCACACACACACGTATGTGTATGTATAAATACACACACACACACATATGAGTATGTGTGTATGTGTGTGAGTATGTGTTTTCTTTGTTTGTGTTTTTGTGTGTGTATGTTTGTGAGGGTGTGCGTCTATATGAATGTATGTATGTGTGTGTGTATGTGTGAGTGTGCGTGCGTGAGGGTCTGCGTGTGTGTATGTGTGTGTGTGAGCGTGTGCTAGTGTTTCTGTGTGTGTATGTGTGTATGTATGTATGTTTGTGTGTGTATGTATGTGTGTGTGCGGTATGTTTGTGTATGTGGTGTGTGTGTGTGTGTGTGAGGGTGTGTTATAGTGTGTTTATGTGTGTGTGTATGTATGTGTGTGTAGTATGTTTGTGTATGTGTGTGTGTATGTGTTAGTGTGTATGTGTGTGTATAATAATAATAATAATAATAATACATTTAATTTATAACTCACTTTACATTTGGATCAAATCTCAAAGTGCTACAAAGTAAAAGCAGATAAAAGCATCCAGGGTACCAAGGATCTCCAAGTACTAAAATATTGGCAGAGGTTGTGTAAAATGTCGACAAAAGGTTGTACATCTCAGAGATGAAGGCTGGGTTTGGTTTGGGTGGTCGGTAGATTAGAAGTATGGTCATGGAGAAAAGGGGTTTACAATTAATGCCAGGCATTCAAAAGAAGTCCAGATCACTGCGTAGATGACAGACAGACCACAAACATGATTTGTTTGTGAGAGATTGTGAATTAAAGAGTTCGATTTGAATACTAGATGGAACATTGAGTCATTGCCACTATTGGGAAAAGCGAAAGCGTTCTGATGACGTGTCTGAGACGCGACGGTGCGCACGTCATACCAAGACGACGGAATGGAGTTATCAGAGCGGGAGTAAACAAACTTAGAACGGCAACTTCTGTGAACGTAACGGGGCCGGCGAAGGAGTCCAAGTTGTTTAATAACCGATATGAACAACGGAGTGTTGTAGTTGTTGAATTTCATCAGTTGGGTGACGGAAAAATTCATCATCATGCCAGTCGT
>VRLP01010131.1:0-10548 GCA_009660295.1 Lophius piscatorius
TTGAGGGTCAAATCTTACACCGAGGTTGGTGACTGATGAAGAGAGGGGAATGTCGTGACCAGAGAAAGTAATACTGGTTATGGAGGAAGACTGGGTCTGATGTTTTCTGGCCCAACTGTTTTGTTTAAAGTTCTCTCTTTCATCTCAGCCTTTTTCCAACCCTTCTCCACCTCCATCCCATCATAACCCACCTGTTGTTACCTATTTAAGTGTTTAGGGGAGAGTCTAGAGTCTTTTTTTGCACTGAGCCCATTCTTTGCCTATCATGTGATGCTCAACATGTGGATAAAAGTTTGATCACCATGTACCACAGCGTTTATAAGCCGGCCTGTCATGTGTCCTTCCTTCCCGCCTCAGGGTGCGGTGATAACTCCGGCCGCGGCCATAGAGCCCAGTTTGTCTCTTCACCCCTCCAGTGTAATGAATCCTCTCACTCAGCAGATGAATCACCTGTCTCTGGGCACTACAGGCACAGTGAGTCTCAGCATTTACAACTTCCAATCCATCATACTGTGTGTGTGTGTGTCTGCGTGTCTATTTTAGTACCTGTGTATGTGTGTGTGTGTGTCTGTTTGTGTGCGTGCGTGCGTACGTACGTTTATCTTATTAGTTGCTCTTTGCAACACATCTGAGATGTGCAGAGTGCCTGACACCAAAACAAACAAATGTGTAATATATTGTAGAATGTCAGACGGCACTTTTAATCCAGACATCACAGAGGACATGTTTTTCTTTTACTTATTTTATGATACAGTCTGTCTTCCTCCCTCTCTCCGCAGTACATGCCTGCTGCAGCAGCTGCTCCTATGCAAGGAACCTACATTCCCCAGTACACTGCAGTGCCTGCCTCTGCCATTACAGTGGAAGTAAGTATCAAAAGTAGCCGTTCATTGACTTTTCATGGCTACTCGTTGAAACAGCTTTACATAATAGCCCACAGTAGCTTCAAAGTGCTGCCTTGTCCCCGGCTTGAATATCGATCTGAATATTCTCTCCTAATGGGTCTTTGAGACGGTGAAGGCAATGCTGTGGTTACAGAGGTGCCATGAACTGAAAAATAAACATTTAGCGGATATTCTCTGAGACCGTCGTGTCAGCCACAGAGGGAAATGACCAACCTGAGTTAATATCACATTTGTGTTGGGTCTCTGTCAGGTTTAAGGGGAGGGTCCCAAACGTAGAATTAACACCAGTCTGCCAGAAGAATTTCAACCCTTAACTCCTTTTTTTTAAACCTTTGTTTTACATTTCCTATGCTCTTAGTAAACGTTTCTTTGTGCAGTCCTTACTTCACCTCACTGTCTGACGGTTTCTCTAACTTGGTTTTCGGCCGTCAGGGTGTGGTGACAGACACATCACCACAGACGTCCGCCCCCTCTTCGCAGGATGCCGTTGGGCAGCAGACTCTATCCTTGGAGAACACAGGAGATCATGCCACAGTCTACTCTTACCAGCAGTCTAAGTGAGTGTCGTTGAGTGGCAAATTCTCTCAGCAGCTGGTTGTTACAGCATGCCTCTTGAAGCGGCACATACACCTTTTTCTCCCCCACGGTTTAAATATCATGAAACAATCTTAACAGTCCTGTTGAACGTAGTTTACGTTATGTTTTAATAACCAGGCAATGGCATCCAAGTAGTTTGGATGCCATTGCCTGGTTATGAAAATACCCATCTGTGTGATGATGTAACTTACATTTGACATTTTTTACAGATATTTATCTTGTTGAATACAAGGCTCCTCCTTCACTCAACTTGCTCAGATATAGAATCACCTTTAGATTTTTCAATAGACTCTTTCATGGAGACTTGAACGTACTTTCTTGCATGAATGCACTACACTTATCTAACGATTTACCACCAGGGTATAACTTCATTTCCATTCTGCGACTAAAGCTTGAAAGATTCCATGTGTAGCGCAGCTTAATTTCTACTCTTGAGGTGTGATGTTCTTGTAAAGCCTTGATGTCTCTTTAAATAATGAAAGAATGCTGAAATGGAGGCAACAAAACACTGATTGTCCTGGCTAATCCTCACGTAAGAGGACATACTAGCTCATCATCTATACAGGGGTTCTCAACCAGTGGTCCGCTGCCCCCTCTCGTCCGTGGAGGCATTGCAAGTGTTCCCCGGTCTTGTAGTTTCAGTGACTAGCAGTAAAGGGTTTTTTCCATTTTACAACTACATATCTCTGAGAGAGTGAATGTCCCACACTGGCATACCTGAAGAATAAGTACAGCGTAAGGCTGGAGCCAGGGAATGATATGAGACTGTCCCTATCCGCCACTATACTGCCAAGAATGCAATTAACCACGCCCAGAAATCGCAGGTAAGAAGAAAAAAAATTCTAATGTCAGACCCTGTCCTCATACTGAACAACAGTGGTCCCCAGGCTGCTTCTTAGTCAGAATGGTGGTCCCTGGATCAAAATGGGTTGAAAGCCCCTGATCTATAACAATGGAACCGCTGACAGGTGATGACACCGATTATCCTGTCACTGGGTGGCATACAACAAATGGGAAATTGACTTTACTTATAAAGCGCGTCTCCTGTCTTCTTGACCCCTCAAAGATCTCTACAACATGAGCCAGCATTCCCTCATTCACATAAAACATCCATACAGTGGGGCCAAAAGCGACCAAGCAAGGTGCCACCTGCTCAGGAGGAGTGACAACCATTCATGCAGCCATGAATGACATTAGCGGCCTTCTGATAAGAGAATACCACTTTACGTCCTAAACCACAGCCACCTGGTTTCCCAAGGTGCTGTATGAATAGAAATCTACCATCCAGGCCACTCCATTCTTTGAGGAGGCAAGTTAACATTTTGTATTCAAGGTTGAAAACAGTGAAAATAGACAAGCTTAAGGATTTGACCGACTTTGACGATGGCCAGATTGTGATGGTTAGACAACTGGGTCAGATCATCCCCCAGCAAGAACTGTGGTTTAAAATTAGGAGCGAAGGCTGTTCCATGTTGTCCAATTACACAGAAGAGCCGCTGTAGCACAAATTACTGAAGGAGCTGAGGAACACTTGAGCGTCGGTGCTGGACCACCAAGCAATGCAAGACGGTGAACATGAGAGGGGTATCGGTCTGCTCATCAAACACTCAGCTAGAAAGTTTCCACACACATTTGTTAAAATGTGGAAGTGGTCATTTAAAGATGTTTCACCAGGCATGTCAGAGACGAGAGCAACATTAAACCATCTTCTACTTAAATCTGTAAAATGTTCTGATCTGAATATTTTTGTAAGCTTTTAACTTGAAAGCTGAACACACCCTATTGATTTGTATACTGCAGTTTATTGTCCATTTGTTGCACAAACTAAATCCTCAGTTCATTTCTGAGTTGTTTTGGTCATAGAATCACGTCAACCTTTCCTCCAGCCCGTTTTTATTTTCCTCCGGGGGTTTTATCATCTCGTTTCTCTGCCGCTCTGATAAGTTGCCGTTGTTTTTGTTGTCTGCTTTAGAAATGGTGACAATGTCAGCTGTTGCCTCACCTAACCTGTTCTCAGTGGCTTGTTTTTCTGTCTCCTGTAGATAAGGAGTTTAGGAGGAATCGTCGCTGCTTTGCCTTTAGAAGGACCGCACTGAGGTGCTGGAGACACAGAATCAAAATGAAACTGGGACAAAAAAGAAAAGAGGTGACATCGGACACCGAGGGCAGAATGCTTCCACTGTGCACAGGCACCAAATAAATGACAAAACAAAAAATTATATTTCTTACCTGGTTGAACCAAGAAAAGACAGAAGAAAAAAAGAAATGGTGTTTCGTGAACTTGAGGACAATGAAATCAAACACAGTCTGCAGCTCTTACAGTGAGCCAGGACTTGGCCTCCTGCGGAAGAAGAGACGTAAGACTGAAATCCAAACTCAAACAGCGAGCTGTACAGAAAAAAGAACGTTTGAATGTGCAGGTAGATGACAGACTTTTTTTATTGAAAAAAAATGAAGGAAGCTAAGTCTAGAGAACAAAAGAGATTGTCTTCCTTTGAGATTAAGCTACATTATGTTCATTCTTTTTATCATTTGAGTAGTTTTATAGAATTTAAATGTTTTTTGGAAATCTTTATTGCCTTAATTTTCTCAGACTTTGGGAATAAAATTTTCCATCGTGTTGAATTATCAAAAAAAAAGAAAATAATTCATGAAGTCTCTTGGAGATGTCTTCTTTTAAGCTATCTGTACAGGATAAAAACAGTAGATTGCATTTGTGTAATGATGACGCTGAGAAACGATGATGCTAATTTTTGCCAAGCAGTGCTGCTGGGGTTGGTTCTTAAGAAAAAAAAATTAACGTGACTTGGAGAAATGAAAGGGTCAGTCCACCTAAATTTTATCTTGGGCGTTAAAGTTCTTTTTCTCCATCATATTTGTATTTTTCTTTGGATTGAAATTTTCTATTTTTCTTTTGGATTGATTTCTGTATTTTCACCGTCAAACAAGTTTTTACTTTGCTTGCTTGCTTGTCTCACTGCAAAAAAAAACAAAAAAACAAGGAACATTTCTGACTTCTACAAAATGCAGAGAATATGCTAGGATTTTTAAATGTGCAAAAAAGCAATAGTTTTAGTCAAACCGTTGACAGTTTCTTGATTCTTTCTTAACTGTGGAACAATGGCAGCCTACCAAGGTGGCATATTTTATACCAAAGATGAAGAAACTAGGGAGTAAAAAAAAAAAAAAGATCTTCTTTATGTTGCTTCTTCTTTTGTTTCATCTCTGAAACCATATCTCTAATTTGCCATTTGGCTGATTGATGATAATTGTATCAGAGGCCGAGAACAGGCAGTCATTCTTAACACAGCTGCCTCAATCAGATGTGTGCTTTTGGCGATGTTTAGTTTGTCACATGATCAGACATGGCGAGGATCTAATGTGGCGCAGGAACATCAGGTGGAAGGTGTATCACTGGGAATAAGTTCATTTACTATTCTAAAATGGTAAAAGCGGATGTCCTGTGGAATATTGGGCCGCACCTTTTAACTTGTGCATACGCCCAGCAGCATCCTCTTTAGGCCAGGGTGACCCCTTCCAGATCACAAACACAGACTTCTGAGTTTATTTTGAAATCCATTGTTTTCAGTTCAACCAAATGTCTTAAGCCACTGTCATTCAAAACACAAGCCAATTAAACCTTTGGAGTCTGAGGTCACCGCAACATTAATCCCGACCAATAACTTTATATCCCACTTCTGATAATGTTCAGCATGCAGGTGCATCTTTTTTCCAGACAACCTCATCTCTATGACCTGACCATTATTTCTTCACCTTATCATTCTGATTTGACAGACTGAACCAAAACACCTGATGGATGGATCACTGTGATGTGATCTTAGACTCCAGAGGATGAGGCCAATGATCTCTGTTCAAACAATGGGCATTGTCTGCGTGAAATCATTTCACCTAATGTAAATTCTGAAAGGGGAGGGATGTTTTGTATTTCTTTTTCTTTTTGTGTTGCCTTTTTTTTTTAATCATTGTGATGTGTGAGCTGCTAAGTACTTTTCATAGTCGAGGATATGGGCTGTTTTGTTTTAGGTAGGGGTGGAAGAAAGACAGAAGTTACCATTTCAAGCCGAGACAAAGACCTGCAAGCGTGTAGAGCATCCTCCAAGTGTTTTTCAGTAGAAAGAAGAGTCAGGTTCCTGTTTTTAGCCCTTGAAAAACACTTACGCTGCGGTAAAATCTGTAAATGTAATTTGCATTACATGTATTGAGTTAGAGGAGTCATCAGCGCATTTGCGCTCTGCAAAGAAACAGAGAATGTTCTCTTTGAACTATTCCACTTGCTCTGAGGTCCCACCCTTGAAGCACCACCTACTCAACACGACACTGAGGAACCAAAGGACACGTGGGGAAAGGAAAAAAAAATCGTGGTTCAACCAAAATAAAGCAGGTGTAACTTCTATGGGACGTTAAATCATTAAAAGAACAGAGAAAGTAGAGAAAGCGAAAACAAAAGTGATATTTATGAGATCTTTTTTGTACAGGTGTGTAGAAGAAGATACGACAGAAATAACTTTGATGCTATTTTTTTATTTGCTTGGTCACATGTCCCCCTGTCTTTCAAATTGTGATTCTGAGAGTGTCTGTAGATCCAGTGGATGTTGTTGTAGTTCAAATGTCTTTTCTTTTTTGTTTTCTTTTTAGACAAATATTTCAATAATAATAAAACAAAATGCTTCCAAAAGCCATCTTGTGTAGCCTCTAGGTGGAATTCATGACCACTAGATGGCACTGTGGTGCCAAGTATGAGTCATTTGGTTGACACAGACGAAGTGGAGTTATCGAGACTCAGAGAGTAGTTGTGTTTCATTTTTCCTCCTCACGTCTCTTTTTGGATAAAAAAGATGTGAGAACGAAAGCCATGGTTAGTTTAAATTGACGCTCAAGTCATTTTATCAGTAAGGTATGAGATCATGCAACACAACAGCCACAAGAGGTATGAGCAGTAGCAAGTTTATTATAATAATAATAATAATAATACATTTAATTTATTTATATTCCAAAATGAGAGAGAAATATTACTGAACACAGTCAGGGCGGTGTGATAACCAAGCATCATTCTCTCGGTGCAGAGACAATTTTATGGAAACTGTACAGAAACGCCTATTTCAATGTTTTTCTGTCTGGAATGATGTGAAGAAGTCCCTTTTTCACTGCATGTCTGGATGATCGTTAATGCACTCGTCTGGAGAAAACTGAATCATTTGACAACATGATAACAAGGATAGTCATATAATCCAACTTTGTAATATGTATTAAAGGTTTTGTTGCACTCATAAATTATTCATACAAAGCTTAGACATTCAATCAGATTCATTGCCATAAGAAGTATATATAAATCGGATAAACATGCTGTCATCAGTGCTTCAAGTTTGTAAACGTGCCGCCTCATATTGTAATAAACCGTCGTCTCGAGCGACACATTGACAAAATCAGCCATCTGTCATATTATGAAATCAAGCCTAAACGTAGAAAGCCCTGACAGCTGGTTAAGCGGTGATCGGAAGTGCTGACGGTACTCATCAGCTCTATATTTATATACTCTGCCGTACATATACAGAATAAAAACCTTCCCAATAATGGAACAACGTAGAAGTAGTACATCAATCAGGTGCGTAACACTTGGAACTGTTGCCACACTAAACAGTTTTCTGTGACCAATCGGTTGCGGCGTTAAACTCGGATTTAAATGCAAGATGATCTTTCTTTTCTATGAGTTGTTTGCAAACATCCTGCAACACATGAGAACTTGCATTTATTTATTTTCTGTACCTTCTTATCCTGTGCGCGTGGCTGCAGCAGGGCTGGAGCCTATACCCGTTTACAATTCACCCGGCGCGTGATACACCCGTTAGCTAGTTCATCACAGAGAGACAAATAACCATTTAGAATAAGCAATTCACACTTTTCGAAATGTTGGTGGAAACCAGAGCAGCCAAAGGAAACCCATGCAAACACAGGTAAAATATGCAAAAGAAACTCGTTAGGCTCTAAGTAAATACGAACCCAGTACCTGCTTGCTCTGAGGAAACATTGCTACGTACGCTGTTGTGGTGGTAATGGCGTAACTTTGCATCATCCTGAAGAAAAACTGGAATTTGCATCCAATACATTATTTATTAGGCACGTTAAGAATCTGTAAATTTGGAATATTGTTAACTTCTGGTAAAAAAAAAAAACTGTCAACAATTAAGTAGTAAGATAAAGAAGTTGCTTAAGTAGAATTCATTTATAACAGAAGCGGATTCATCCGGATCAATTTCATTTGTCAGTTAATAGTTCATGCTTTTGTCCGAGGATCCACGTGTGGACGGAAGCACAAATGCACACGGTCTCATTTTAAGGCTGAACAAAAATGTAAATAAACCGCTGCTTCACCTTTTGAGTAGCTCACCTTGTAAAGAAAAAAGCAAAAAAGAAAAGAGGAGCTATGGTTTGAATATAATTGAATATGTGAGAGTCCCTGAGGTACAAACGATAAAGATAAAAGATAAAATATACAATGCTTTTATCATAAGTGTCTTGATATGACCAGGGAAGGATACTTTCAGAATAAAGGACAGCAATAGGTTTTCATAGGTATTTTGAAAATAAAAATTAAAAAAAATTAAAATCATTATTAATAAAAATCTTAATAGTAACTTTAAGCAGAGAGCCATTTACAGAATTACTGCAGCTCCCAATCCTTACAATGACCCTTATTTATTTCAGCTGTGCTCTCAGTAGCAGGTGCGAATGATGAAGATGAACACCATGACGGAAGTAACAATGGTTAGCGCTGAGAATAAAAAGATAAGTCCAGCAAAGAGGGGGTTTGTCAAGGGGGGGATTTTCTTCACTTCAGAGGGAATCATGTTGGACACAGTCAGCATGTATCCCAAACTCCAGCCCACACTGGTTTTCTTCACCTGAGTAGAGAAGAAAGTTCTTACAGTCAATTGTCATGACGTACCTAATATGTTGTCAGTAATGCATGGTCCCAGTGAGACAGTACATCATTTTGCATGTGTAGATGATTTAAGAACATGGAACATTCCTGGCATGATGTCATCTAATTGCTGCTCCGGAGGCAAAATGAGTACTAATAAAGATAAATAGCATCCTTGTTTTGTGATTTCTTCTACAAGGACCTAAAAACGACCAGACTTCCTGAGACACTAACTCTCTTGTTGGGGGGGGGGGATTGGAATTTGATGACATCCGCTGTTGAGGAACATCCTGCCATGAAGTCTAAAGGGTAGCCACAACCATGAATTGTAGAAACTGCAGCGATAATGTGATGTAATATGACTTTTATGAGCCTCGATCCAAAAAAGGGATTCATGACTGACCCACTGATGGCAGAACAGACAAGGAATCCCCTTCTGTGGAGGGAGTTCCATTGTGAGAGACTACCCATATCACCTGGGGCATCCCAGGACCTTTCTTTCTGGCCTGAGTGCAGATGATTGTATGCCAGCCACCCATCCTAATTAATCCCAATGGGTGGCCTCATTTGTCAAACTCTGTTGAAAGTCTGAAGATGAAGAACTTTTGACAACAACGCTTGTCACGCATGTCTACTGATAAATGTATTTATAGCTAAGCAGCTGTTCTGTACCCTCTTTATGGTGACGATATTGTGTCCTTGGTTCAATCAATGCTTACAAAACGGAATTTACGTTTTTTGCAAGAAGGAAAAAATGTGTGTGTAATCTATAAAGGAAAATTATTTTAGAGAGGAACATGTGTTTTTTGGTGACAGTCGCTACATCCAGGCGTCTGCTTTGACTCTAAATCCCTCAGATGACTTTTCTAATTCCGCACTAAGATTTATTACGAGTGATAATTATTGTAATATTGATACTTGTGAGCTATATGCTAAGGTTGGGTGGCCATTCGGGCCAAATTTGGGTTACCTTATTTGATGTTCTTACATCTCTTAATCCTTTTTGCCCCCTTACACCGCTCCATTGCTGTCTCTTAATTATTGCGGTATGGAAGATGCTGAAATGACTGGATTGTCATGGAACATTGTAATCTAAGCTTAACTAATTTTTATCCTTAGGGCATTTTTTTGTTTGTTTTGATTTCACTTGAAGATGATCTTATGCTTGTTGATTTATCTGTTTTAAAAATAACTGCATTATTTATTAAACATTTTTACTGATTTTATCTATTTTGACCTTTTCTTCCTCAGTGCCATTTGTGTTAATAATGTAAAAAAAAAGAAAAAGGCCATAACTCTAGGCTGACAGAACATACTTGACATATGATGTCACCAAGGATACAGAGTCTTGGACTGCATGTGCTCCCTTTACTCTTGTACCTTGTTAGCTGCTCGTTTCTGTTTCCTTAGAATGCCTCAAAATATGTATCTCTTTCCAATTTACTGAGTCTACCTTTTGAAAAAAGGTTAAAAACATTTTAGCTTATATTTTTAACCTTATTGGTGTCACTGTCTCTTTCCCTGGTTTTATTGATGAAACAAACAAAAAAAAAAAAGAAGATAAATCTATTTGCTAAAAGTTTAATTTGGGGATCTATCTGAACTGCCGGCTGGGTCTGAACATGACGCCGTGGCCGCATGAGTATCGAGAATGCTCTGGAATCAAGGATAATTGTGAAGAAAAGAATGCGCTATAAAATATTGAATACAAATATGAATTAGTTTAAGAAAAACAATGCTGGCCAAAAATGACACAAACTTTAATCAGAGGTAAAACCACTCTCCAGTTTTCTCTTTGACTAGCTTTCCCTTTATTACCAATGAGATGTAAAGTGTTGTTGCTAGGTGTCCCTGGTCCAACTGGAGGTGCTACCAGCGGAGGCCGATGGATCATCTAGGCTCAGAGATGTCAAGATGTCTAACCCTGTACAGTCTTTAATAATAATAATAATAATAATACATTTAATTTATAATGCACTTTACATTTGGATCAAATTTCAAAGTGCTACAAAGCAAAAGCAGATAAAAGCATCAATAAAAAAATAAAATAATAACTATATAAAAGCCTTACCAAAAAGCAGCAATGTTAATTAAGGTTATAGGTTC